>JABSTT010002084.1:0-51217 GCA_013339685.2 Hyalomma asiaticum
GAGAGGAAAATAGTGCCACGGCCTGCGCATTCGTGGCCTTCCGCGTAACCTATACTCGCCTATTAGTGGACCTAGATTCGTGTTGTCTCTTTTTTCATGCAACAAGCCCTAGGTTCTTCGTGGCGACGCCACAGAAGGGCTGGGGCAATGTGGTCGTTCATATGTACACACAGGTGCGTTCGCGCTGATGAGCACTATAGCGTGCCCGTTGGTTACGCTGAGTGTGCCATGTATCTTTTCGACGCAAACTGCTTGATTGGTTAATATATTCACGGTGCGAAGGTGTGATTAGCTCTAGCAATGCCTGATGATGATGATGATGATGAGTGTGGTTCGTTGATGAAAGGATGCGAACTTCTGGAACCCGTATGGGACCACCGCTAAGCGCTCGGGGAGGGGGGTGGGCGGTAGGGACATAAAATAAAAGAGATGGTCCTGACAGATACCCTGATGCAGCCACGGCCACATACGGGGCATAGTTCATAACGGGATGACAACACAGAGAAGGAATGAAAGTGTATCACGGGATTCCTTTTTTTCCCAAGTGCAAGTCCGGATGAAGTGCAGGGAGCACCGTCACTCTACCATAATCAAAAGAAGAGGCGTGCAGGACACGGACACAAGGAGAGCAGTGAACAACACGAACGCCGACTAACAACTGATGCACAGCACAGAGGCGAAAAAGAAAGAAGACACACAGCTTATCTGCGCAGGCTCGGAATGGCAGCGCCACCTGTCAATCGGTTACACGTGCCGGTCTTCGCGATAGACAACTCCTAAGGCTTTCTATCTCCTCTCTGTTTAAGCTAATCGACGGCCGACTCACGCATGCACTTCCACTAATACTGATATGCCAGGCCTAAACCAATAAACGCGTATCTTCGTTCTTATGCCTGTACAGGATCTCGGTTTTGTCTAACTCGGGCATGCAGCTACAGACCTGGCAGTGCAAGGATAGATTGGACGGCGTCCCACCTGATAGCGACCTTCTGTGTTCAATTAATCTTTGATTAATACAACGCGCAGTTTGCCCTACATAAAAACGTCCGCAGCTAAAAGGAATCTTATAAACTACACCCATGCGACAGTCGCTGAAATTGTTCTTGGCTAGGTGCTTAACCGGACAGATATCCGTTCGCTTCTTACCTTCCATCTGCTCATTTCTTCTATGCACTGCAGCACAAACCCTTCCTAACTTATTGGGAGCCGTAAACACAACATTAACCCCATATTTACTTCCCACTTTCTTAAGCCTGTGCGAAACTGCGTGGATATACGGAATACTCACGACCTTTTTCTTGTTAATGTTACTCTCTGCTACAGCTTTTGTTCCGGTCGAAATCGACTTCTTAAGACGCTCAGCTACTGTGGCTATGGCTAGTCTAGGGTAACCTGCATCTAAGAGGCGCTCGACCTGCGCATTAAAGCTAATGGTCAAACGGTGCACGCACGACTTCGATAGGGCTGACTTTAAAATAGACAAGGCTATTCCGCTTTTTACTACTTTCGAATGCTTGGAGTCAAATTTTAACAACGGCTTAGATGCTCTAGGGGAATACTGCCAACACACGTGATTCTGCTCAAATGACAACGAGATATCTAAAAATTGTATTACGTTTCTCTCCGGTAGTTCTTTCGTAAACCTTAGACCATCTCCATTAAGTTTAAATTGATCGCTTACATAGGTGACGACGGATTCAAAATCATACTTACTACAAAGTACCAAGTAATCGTCCGCATACCGAAATACCCTAATGATGCGGTCCCCTAAGGACTCTTTTAAACGGCAGTCAAACTTGCTCAAGTATAGATCACTTAGAATAGGGGCTACCTTTGAACCTATACAAATCCCTGATTTCTGCACAAACACGCCTTCCCTGTATCCAACTAATGCTGACGTTAAGTACATGGAAAGAATTTTTGTAAAGGTACCTGCGGAAACTCCGCATCTATCTATGAAACCGGACTCCTGCCCTTGTTCTTGAATACATTCTTTCACGCAATTTAGTAAACCTTCATGCGGCAACGAGTAATACAAATCTTCTACATCCACGCTAAACGCTGTGCAGTGGCCAGGATTTTCCTCTGTTAACAACTGAACTAGAGCCTGAGAATTACGTACACAGAAGGGGTCAGAAAAACTTAAGGATGTTAAACACTTCTGCAAATAGCTAGCTACACAAACTTGCCAAGTGTAGCTAGCTATTTGCAGAAGTGCTTAACATTTAACAGAAGTGCTTACACTTGGCAAGTTTGTGTAGATAGCTATTTGCACAAGTGCTTAACATTTAACAGAAGTGCTTACACTTGGCAAGTTTGTGTAGCTAGCTATTTGCAGAAGTGCTTAACATCCTTAAGTTTTTCTGACCCCTTCTGTGTACGTAATTCTCAGGCTCTAGTTCAGTTGTTAAGAGAGGAAAATCCTGGTCACTGCACAGCGTTTAGCGTGGATGTAGAAGATTTGTATTACTCGTTGCCGCATGAAGGTTTACTAAATTGCGTGAAAGAATGTATTAAAGAACAAGGGCAGGAGTCCGGTTTCATAGATAGATGCGGAGTTTCCGCAGGTACCTTTATAGAAATTCTTTCCATGTACTTAACGTCAACATTAGTTGGATACAGGGAAGGCGTGTTTGTGCAGAAATCAGGGATTTGTATAGGTTCAAAGGTAGCCCCTATTCTAAGTGATCTATACTTGAGCAAGTTTGACTGCCGTTTAAAAGAGGCCTTAGGGGACCGCATCATTAGCGTATTTCGGTATGCGGACGATTACTTGGTACTTTGTAGTAAGTATGATTTTGAATCCGTCGTCACCTATGTAAGCGATCAATTGAAACTAAATGGAGATGGTCTAAGGTTTACGAAAGAACTACCGGAGAGAAACGTAATACAATTTTTAGATATCTCGTTGTCATTTGAGCAGAATCACGTGTGTTGGCAGTATTCCCCTAGAGCATCTAAGCCGCTGTTAAAATTTGACTCCAAGCATTCGAAAGTAGTAAAAAACGGAATAGCCTTGTCCTGTTTAAAGTCAGCCCTATCGAAGTCGTGCGTGCACCGTTTGACCATTAGCTTGAATGCGCAGGTCGAGCGCCTCTTAGATGCAGGTTACCCTAGACTAGCCATAGCCACAGTAGCTGAGCGTCTTAAGAAGTCGATTTCGACCGGAACAAAAGCTGTAGCAGAGAGTAACATTAACAAGAAAAAGGTCGTGAGTATTCCGTATATCCACGCAGTTTCGCACAGGCTTAAGAAAGTGGGAAGTAAATATGGGGTTAATGTTGTGTTTACGGCTCCCAATAAGTTAGGAAGGGTTTGTGCTGCAGTGCATAGAAGAAATGAGCAGATGGAAGGTAAGAAGCGAACGGATATCTGTCGGGTTAAGCACCTAGCCAAGAACAATTTCACCGACTGGCGCATGGGTATGGTTTAAAAGATTCCTTTTAGCTGCGGACTTTTTTATGTAGGGCAAACTGCGCGTTGTATTAATCAAAGATTAATTGAACACAGAAAGTCGCTATCAGGTGGGACGCCGTCCAATCTATACTTGCACTGCAAGGTCTGTAGCTGCATGCCCGAGTTAGACAAAACCGAGATCCTGTACAGGCATAAGAACGAAGATACGCGTTTATTGGTTGAGGCCTGGCATATCAGTATTAGTGGAAGTGCATGCGTGAGTCAGCCGTCGATTAGCTTAAACAGAGAGGAGATAGAAAGCCTTAGGAGTTGTCTATCGCGAAGACCGGCACGTGTAACCGATTGACAGGTGGCGCTGCCATTCCCAGCCTGCGCAGATAAGCTGTGTGTCTTCTTTCTTTTTCGCCTCTGTGCTGTGCATCAGTTGTTAGTCGGCGTTCGTGTTGTTCACTGCTCTCCTAATGAAAGTGTATCACGCGATTCCTTTTTTTTTCCAAGTGCAAGTCCGGATGAAGTGCAGGGAGCACCGTCACTCTACCCTTTCGAATCATGACCGCGCGATTCCAGGTACAATAGAGTGTGAGGTCTGCTTGCTAGGGATACCGCGTACGAGCACAGCGGTTGACCACAATAACAACACACTCTAATCTCAGTGATTGTTCAAGCTACATATATCCTTGCGGAAGAGGCTCTATAGGACCGTGTAACCTTGTCTGCGCAATAGATGGAGAAATCGGGGCACTTGGACATTCCCCTGAATCTGCTCGTTGATAATAGGAGAGAAAAATGGAGAAAAACGAAGTTCATGCTAAAACATTCTCAATGAATGAGTGATAAGGACGGGTCAAACCCGTTGAAACGCAAACCCCTAAAACGTATCGTTCGCTTGTGTAGAGGAAAAGACACAGTGTCGCCAGATGGGAAAACAAGGAATGCGATAGCAATGCATGATATAATATGCAAAATGTGATTAGCATCTTCAGGGGCAATCACCAATTGTAGTTTACGTGGCGTTATTAAGTAGGCATGCAGTTGCGTGAAGTACAATGTGATGATCGAGCGCCGGGGACAAAGGCGCTGCAGAGCTGTGAGATAAGTCATGTTGTTTTGATGTGTTCTGTCCCGTGTGCACTTTGCACCGGCAGCGTGCACTTTGCACCGTCGAAAAAATTGTCCCGGCACGGCGGCATCCAGCGAGCACGTTCCTTCTCGCACTCGGACACGCATTCGGGCGAGAGCATTGCCGTCCGTGCGACTTGTATATGCGAGGTGCCTGGAACGGAGCACGCGATCAATGAGCCGCAATGCAGTACGCTGGACCGCAGCGATAGCGCGCGCCAGGGTTTGCGACAGCCCGAAGGCCACGCTTGACAGCACCCCCCATTCCCCCATCTTTCCCCTATCCCGTCTTTTGATGCTCGTTCAAGGCGGGCGGGGCGTTTTTTTCCGCTTCGACACAGGCCTCTCGAGCAGTGTGATGTTATCCCATGCGCCCTTCGTACGACGGAGATGGGCCGGGGCTCGTTTGATGGGGACAGGACAGGGCTCACCTTGTTGTCCTGTCCCTTTGATTACCGCTTCCTTCTCTTTTCGCTCGGTCCGCTTAGCCCTGCACACTGACAAGTCATAACTCTTCGAAAAGATAAATCTTTGGAAATATTTGAAAGTTTGCCAATGTATATCGCTATTGCAGTATGACCTCCCCTTATACATTGCACACTTCTTTCTCGTCAAGGGAGCATTGGTTTCATGCACCGAGACTGCTTGGAGCGGTGGATTCAGCGCACCATGGATCCTCAGTGCCAGGTCTGCCAATTCCGGTTCACAGTCAGAAAGCAGCCAGAGGTAAGCTAAGTAATGCGTATCAACGGCAAATGTGAATTCTGCGTTAACCTGCAAGATGAACTAATGCTAATAAAATGCATATGGTCAACCTAGCAAATAAGGATCACGAATTCCTGTGGTTTAACATATTATATATTTATTCATTGATATATTTAAAAATATGTGACCCTGGCAACACACGTAGGTAGACCAGTAGATGAAATCGCAATTGATGCAGGTTGCGCGCTCCCCAGCTTCATCGTGTCACTTCTTCGATTCCATGGAGTCACTACGCAGGTTTCATGGCGCACTCTCATGTAGTTCGCGTAACTGCCACCTCCCACTCTCTACTGGCAGCCTTGGTTGGCTGTGGGGCCCCATTTGGAAGTTACTTCAGGGGGTATATCTCGTAACTATTCCAGCAGTGTACCGGTCCATATGGCCTCGCCCGATTGGTCAGACGCGGACCGGTCCGCTATTGGAACGATTCTAAGATAATGCCCCAGGTCATGTTCGATCGACAAATACTACGGTAGTAGTTACGCGACAGTCTTGCAGCTGTGACAATCATTATTGTCTTTTCCTTTTAATAGTTTTACCCTCTCTTGAAGCCGATGTATTTTAGAAATTAAGGGAGGAATTATTAAGGTATTGATATGTGCGGCCTTGTTTCCCTCTAACGGCGCTCTTGAGCGTATGTTACACCCTGGAGATTCTGTCGACACGATTCAGGTGAGTGCCTTCCGTCACGCACCCGTACCTTTGCGCGTGCTTTTACCAACGCATTTGAAGCGAAGCCCCCAACCGCGAAGGCGCCACTAAATGTTACCGCATGCCAAACTATGTCACCTGTTGGAGTAACCATGCAGACCTACTAGTCACACCCAAGTGCCACCGCGTACCTGGCTAACTGAGCTGTAGAGATAGCGAAAGAGTGGCTTTGTTAACTGGGACTAGCGGCACCCCGTGACACCGCGGATACGCTGCCGCAGGCAGTGGAACAGCCTTTTGATATGGCACGTCATAATTTTGACGAACTCAAACTCGACATACTCCAGGCAAACATCCGCTTCTCGGGGGACAGACAATACAGGGAATCGTATCTCACATACAAGTTTATTACCCTCCAACCTAGTGGCATAAACCTTTCATAGGGAACCCGTTAGTCCATTCGATACGGTGGGGGTTAACAAAGACTACAAAAGGTACAAGAACTACAAAAGGTAAGCACAAGCCAACAATCTTTCTTCCCGAAAGTCTTCTTTCAGGTGCAGTTCCCCATCCAGTTCTAGGAGAACAAGAGCCTTGCACAGTGTAGTCTCTTTTTTAGCAACAAGTTGTCCTGAAATGCCCTGTGGGTGCGGCGCGGGTGGTGCGCAGTGGGACGGGGGAGTCATGCCATGAGCGTATTGCCTTTACCTAGCATACGCCTTTCTTTTTTCATCCTGCTTTCTAGCACTGCGCACTCAACGTATTTCCAAGTTATGTGGAATGTGCGGTTTCTTAGGACGCTTTCCTTCTTGCCCTTTGTATTAGTCACGCTAACACCTGCCACTCAACTTCCCGGACCCCCCGCCTTTTCTTTTTATTCTCATTGTCGCCCTTCTCCTCTTCTTCTGTGGACGGGGGAGAGCGTGCAATGGCGGACATAAACGAACGCTCGAGAAGGCACTCGCCGTCGTGACGAAGACAAGTCCACTTGTCGATACGTTAACTACTTCGACATTCCCTGGTCTACATCGTTTATAGCCATCTGTTCATCCCTTTAAAGATAGTAGCTCAATAAATTTTGGACGCATTGGCTTCTCTGTTCCCTTATTGCGAGATAATCGGTAAACTGACAAGTCAGTCCAACCTAATCTTACACTGTTCCTTGCTACATTGACAACTCCTTGCCGAGCGTGTTATGTGTGCATAAATTCAGTATGATTCGTTTATAAAAAGGTACCTTTTTTCTTTTTGCATCACTGCATTCATTACCATATTAGGGCGCCTGTCATTATACCTTGCTTATCAATGCAGAAGATCCTTGTGCCGGCATTCTGCGAGAAGCGTAGTATTATAATACTGAATGCAAATCTCCGTGCAGCCGGCATGGCGCCTACTATCCAATGGAGAGGCCCGCCGCCCCGTGCTCCGGTACATGGCTTGGGTGTGCTGTTTCTACTAGCCAGCGCGTTCGTCTTCACGTTGGCGTGGTTGTACGCGGTGTCCTTGGTGCCTCGCGTAGGGGAAAAGTTGGCTGCCACAGTAGTCGTGTTCTTGGCAGTGCAGAACATGCTGTGGTTCTACTTTCCCTTCGTGAGCTTCAGGTAGGTCAGACAATTGAACCAAATCTGGGACCGCGATCACTAAAACATCTTACGCTGAGGATATTCGTCACAAAATATGTGCCACAATCGGGACGCTGGACATATCATTGTTCATACGGGCTGACCAATTTGGAAATGCCCTTATGAAAGGGAATTTGCGCGAATTCAGAAGCACAAGACGCGTGTACATTTTGTGCCACTTTTGCAGAGCACAACCCCTTCATTTCATTGCATTCCTGTTGAATATTCGTAATTGTCAACAAACATCATCCGCCATGACGATGGAATATCTTAATGATTGGGTGGATATTATAGCAGATATGTTGAGTTACGTGCGTAATGTCTGCACAAATTAATGCAAATTAATTCATGAACATGATTGAGCAAATGGGACGCTTATCCGTCTGCGTGCAGTTAACTAGGCTGAACGCAAAGTGAGAGAGGGCATAAATTCACAGACATAGCTGCACACATTAACTATCTTATTCATCGTTCCCGAGGGGACGCCTATTATATGTGTCTGATGCGATTGGTTGCTCTCTATCGGTCCCGGTTTAGGTTACTCGGCAGCACGCAAAAGCATAGGTTTCTCTGGCGCACGCAGGGTGACATTCCACGCACCGTTCTGCCATAAGGTCCGCTACATTATTCACCGTAATGGTGGAATGCGTTGTACCAAAATATGGATAATGTTAAGGAACAGCTGTTCATCGAAGAAATAAATTAGAATGAATGAGCACTCATAGCACTTATTCGTAAAAACAGAAAGTGCGTCCCTTTATATTTGGATAGAGTGCTAAATCTATGTGTGAGCAGCCAAATTGTTTAAAACCAACATATAAATCATGACGGTCATGTTGAGAAAGTTTGGTCGCGAGAATGAAACAGGGCTGCGCTGCCATATACTCCTTCGTACTAGAAATATCTCAGCGAACCTAAGAGTATAATAAATTACCGGGTTAACGACACACCTTAAGAAGCATAGTATTCGGCCGTAGCCGATAGCAATCATGCTCCCGGGTGTATCTAATAAGGCTTCCATACATCAAACGATTTCAAAGGGGCACGTTAATAGAGAACATTCGCCGCTCTTTCATGTGGGGGTCGCGTAGACATATGGCCGGGTATACATTACGCACGGGTCCAACCGCCCATATCAAGTGGCTGAATATATTTTGATCGTGCAGTGAAGCCACCACATCGCTGCCATCCACCGTCAATGCGTAATGACGCTCGGCTGAACTATTTGTGGCGGAAGGCAGGACACGCAGCGAAAGCCTGCGATTGTACAAAAGTATAATTAGAAGTGGTGGCGGAATTCTGTCAAGAATGTCAGTATATGATTTCGTTTTTCTCTTGTAGGATTTTCCAATGAATTTCTGAACGTTAGAGATGCTAATACCCAGTAATTTGCAGCTCAGCAAGTCGACACTTCACGTTGTTTGTTGCTAAGGGAGCAGGGTCACCATTGCGGTGGAAAGTACAGGCACACATGCGGTGCGAACTTCCTCTACGCAGGCGCTTCGAGCCAGTTCCATTTGTTGAGCATTATAACGCGCGTGGCGAGTGAAATGCAGTCACCTGGCCCCGCGAAATGTTGAGGGCCGGCATATTTGTGCTTGTGTTGTTAATGTTGTCGGCTTAATAACTTCAGACTGCGTGTTCCTATTTTTTCGCCCCTGTAGCATTTCTCTGTCGGTTTATATGCAGTCAGCGGGTGAGAGAACTTTATTAGAACGTCCTGGATTGGTCGGACGGGCAGAATGTTCCGCATAAGGTAGCAGTTAGGGGTTCTTCAGATTTTCTGGCGCCATTCCACAGACTGACTTTCGATTAGGTTTAGGGGAAGTGGCGGGCAAACGCACTTCTGCAGTTTGTATTTGTTGTTCGATATCATTAAATGTCGCCATAGGATCTTGCCACTCCCACTCGGCTTCGTCTTCGTTCGCGGGAAACGACAAGGTGCCGACCGTACCATCGGTCATGGATGCAACACGACAGTAAAAAACATGATATAGCATTCTGCGCATTTTGTGAGTAGTGAAAGCGGAAGACGTCTCATCTGCTTGTTACTTCTTCAAAGAAGCGTGCAAGTCATTTTCATTATTCGAAAAAAAAATGCAGTGCATTGTCTTGGTCAGACTTGAATCCCGAGAATTTTTAATGACTACTAATTAATCAAGTAAGACAACAATAACATTCGCTCCATCTGAAGAGCGTGGTTGCCATTAAGCTAGCTTCTACATACCTTTACCTTTAGATGCTCATCTGATGCGCACAAAGTGACGCATACACGTTTTGACCGTCATTCGGGAGCCCTAATGAAATTTCGTAGGACGCACGTCAATATAGACTTCGTTAGCAGTTCTTTCAAAGCTAATCAAAGCACACCGGTTACGAGGCAAACCGTAGTAGATACACCCTGATAATTTCAAAAGTTTGTGGTCCTCTAGCATGCGCTAAACTCAAATTACCAAGCTTCTTTTTCAGCATTTTCTTCAAAATGTGGGTGGTTCAGCCGGTCTCGGAGTCTCACGACTGCAGCGCCCGATTCACTGTGCTGTATCGCAACTGCGTACATGCATTCTCCCTGTTGCAGGAACTCGTACAGGGCGTACAAGAAGTGGCGCGAAGAAACTGCCACCCTCAAGCTAGTACTCAACACAGACCCGCCCAAAGGGGCTGCATGGCCTAACTTTTCCTCCTGGCGCAGTGGCGGCGGATCCAGAGAGCCCGTGCTGGCTGATGGTGGTGCACAATAAAAAAACAACAAAAGAATGCCCAGAAGCCGCAAGCCACAAAAGAGCACTGATCCACAAAAAAAAAGAAAAATTCTCGTGAAGTTGTCATTCTTGTGAAAGCGATTGCGAGACATCGCAGTAAACACGGCAGTGCCAGTGAATGGTGATAATTTTTGTGGTTTGCGACACTGTACTACAAACCCATTGCTTAATTGTTGTTTGCTTTTCGGCAATTGCACGCGTGGGTCCTAACGAGTGTTTTGTATTGAGAACAGTACAGGTTGACAGAACATAAGGGAACTGCTGCTCGTGTTCCATGCAAGTTTCGTAACGAAAAGGAAGGGGTCAAGGGCTCGTTCTTTATTTGTTAGAAACAATTTAATGAGCAAACAGACAATGAAGCCTAGGAAAGCATAGGGGAAGTTACTTGTGGTATTGTAATGGTGGAGAAACTAGAAGGAAGTTAAAGTGGACGAAAAGACAAACCTGCCTTCGGTGGGAACCGAACCCACGACCTTCGGATGTCGCGTCCGATGCTCTACCAACTAAGGTGTTATCCTGGGAGTGTTAGGCAGCGCCACTCATGGCCAAGGCGGCATGTGCGGAACACACTTTCTTGCCAGGATAATACCTACATAAATACACAATCAAGTGGACGTTGGGGCGATCGCCTTCGTAGCTCAGTTGGTAGAGCATCGGACGCGACATCCGAAGGTCGTGGGTTCGTTTCCCACCGAAGGCAGGTTTGTCTTTTCGTCCACTTTAATTTCTTTCTACTTTCTCTACAATTACAATACCACAAATAACTTCCCCTATGCTTTCCTAGGCTTCATTGTATATTTGCTCATTAAATTGTTTCTAACACAGAACGAGCCCTTGACCCCTTCCCTTTCGTTATTTCATAGCTTGGGCCTCGTTGCGGCAGAATTGGTGCCTTAGGTAGCATGCGAGGGCTTCTTGGGCGGCAGCCATCCCATCTAAGTTCACGTTCTACGTGACGCCTCCTGGCAAGAAAGTGTGCTCCACACATACCGCCTTGGCCATGAGTGGCGCTGCCTAACACTCCCAGGATAATACCGACATAAATACACAATAAGGTGAGCGGGGGGACGACCGCCTTCGTAGCTCAGTTGGTAGAGCATCGGACGCGACATCCGAAGGTCGTGGGTTCGGTTCCCACCGAAGGCAGGTTTGTCTTTTCGTCCACTTTAATTTCTATCTAGTTTCTCCACAATTACAATACCACAAGTAACTTCCCCTATGCTTTCATAGGCTTCATTGTATGTTTGGTCATTAAATTGTTTCTAGGCAAGTTTCGTGTAATATAAAACACGAAATGCCACGGCGTAGGAGTTGCGAGCGTCACTTACTCTCAGACAAGTGTCTTTTTAACTGTACTGAAACCCGTGGCCGTATATAATTTTGATTCCTGACATGCATTACTCCATTGCTATCATGTGTTACCATAAGGTACGCATGCTTCACGCATAATCAAGATGTAAATTGGTAAATGTAAAGACAACTTGAGAAAGTTCATCATTACTCAACAAAAGTGAGAACTGTCAGCATGGTCTGCAAAGTTCCGTTTATTGGTCTGAGATATGTAAACTCTTAGCGTTCGTCCATTAAGCGTCCTCTTATTCGACTCCATGGAGTGGTACACAAATATCCCTCTTAGTTTAATTGGCGACATTGCTTGTTTCTGCTCTACAGCGCCCTGTTCGTCTGTTGCTCAGCTTGTTACTACCAGCGTTATCAGTCATTATGAATAGATAATGGGGTAAATGTGCACAGTAAAGAACACCGCGTCTTCAACCCATTAAGAGAGCACGGCTCAACGTCAGGGTCCTGTCTTTTTGCGATCCAAGGTAAAGGCGACCTTCGGCACTGCTGTTACTCCTGCGTTGTGTTTCCACAGAACATCTCTCCTATAACCGATCTATAGAAGGAAAACTGTACCTTTGACAGTGCAACGAAAATAAGGGTATCGGTGGCGTCGTGATCTCAAGTATACGATCAAGAGATGGCGCTGCCAACGCTATAGTCATCATTACGCAAGGCAGTATGGCGGCTGCGTTGCTGCTGCGTACGGCTGGTCGCGTTGCCCAGTTTCTGGTCCTGGGACTAGGGTTACTGCTGTCTCGAGGCATTATTCTCGTGTAGAGTACTCTAATACGAGTAAAAATATTTCTGCTACGTCGCAAGATGACCGATAGGCGTCAACTGGCAATAAACACCAAGCAAATAAGCTTATACGTTCTTTATGGGCAATCATGATGGATACAGCTTACATGTAAGGGAACCACGCTGTCGGTGACAGATTTGAACATAAAGGCAACATAAATGATCACCTGTTTAATAAAATTACAAGCTAAACTTGAACACATTTATCTCATCTTGTTATTGAGCAGAGCGAAGTTTTAGACAACCATGTTTACGCTGCACTGTCCGTGAAACGCAGTAATCGAAGCGCGCCGCTGACGATTCTTTCCGCGTTGTTGGTTTGCTCTGTGGCTATGGAGTTGACTCATCGGTGTGCTCAATGAAAATGGGAGACTTTCTTAAGCATTGTGATTCAGTTCGGTTATTCTGTGATTAGCAAGCGCACTCGAATAGCACGGAATGCGCCGGTTATCGCGCGATTCGAGTATTACGTTTCAATCGCTTAGCGCTGTACTATCGGAAAGTAAACGGACCGCAGCTCCGGACGACCGGAGCGGCTGCCTGGCCACAACGGGGCGCTGCTGTCTCGCTCCGCGCGCTTGGTTCGAGAGTGCCATGGGTAACTTCAAACTTCTCCCTCACTCTCGCGCTGTGTCTTGTTAAGCTTGATAAACTGTGTGGTGCGTCGTACGGTTGTTCCCTGCTGGTGGTCACGATGAAAGGGACCGTACATAGCCGGTATTCAAAACATGCCACGTCCCGCAGCAGCCGCAGGCGACGGTCTCCGGTGCCGTAGAACGCTGGCCGCGCGGGACGTGTTCAAACGTACAGGGCAAGCTTCGCCGTTGCGCAGAACGTGTGACACCTTCTGACATGGCTAACTCGCTGGTTGTAAGCGCGTCTCTCGTTATCAGTACATCCCCATTTACTGGTTTTATATTCTGTGTTCTTGTATTCTGACGTCGTCTGGTAGTATAGAAACCTGTAATCACGTACACTTTCCAGTAATCTCCCTGTTATAATCTCCCTAACGATGTAACGAGCGCGCACGGAGCAAACAGAGGACGGCGCCGCGGCCGCGGGAGTCAAGCCGACGATAGCTGCGGCCACCATTCCTGCGTCCCTGATTGGTCACGTCGGCTTGCGGCAGCCGGAGAGCATCGCAGAACCAATCTCTGCGCAGAAAAAAAAACCTTGATGGGCGTGAGCACAACCGCCCGCTCACGTCAGTCTGAGAACGTCAAACGATGCACGTCAAGCCGCCGTGAGCTAAAGTGAACGTGCATTTTTCCCGCAGCCGTGAAAGAGCGCGCCTCAGCCGCCGCTGCGGGGCCTTGCGCAATGTTGCCTAAGCTCGAGCAGCAAGGGACGTAGGCAACAGACGCTAGTATGAAGGATAAGGTAAAAAAATTACAGCATATCCACGGAGTGAATGATGATGAGTGGGCGAAGCTTGGGATGTTCATCGTAGATCGTACCGAGTTCCGGATTAATTTAGCTAACGCGCATGCTACGAATCCTCACGGTTCAACTATGCACAATGCCAAGTGAAATCTCCCACCGGGGAGATTTCACTTGGCAATCTCCCCCATATATTGACGCGAGGGGATGTGCCCACTACGATTACTTCTTGCCGGCAGCGAGCTACCCACTATGGCCACCCCTCCTACAGTCCGAAGACGAAGAAGAGCGGAGATCGTGCGAGCGTTCTGATCGAGTTGGACGCCATCATTAAAGCAGGACGTGCTACTTTTGCTGAGCGTTGTTGATCACCTTTGTGACATTTTACTGGTGGAGGTGCGGGGTATATGCAACCACTGCCGGAGACGCCGCGCACCCCTGAGTCGACTCCGGTGAGTAGCCCGGGAGACATTACCCCTGTGCACGTACGCACCAGCCGTCGTCTTCAAGGGCTGCAGCCGGAACACGGTCTGTTGCCTACTCCTAGCCGCACTATGAACGTGGACCCGCAGTCATCTGCCGCGGCTGTTGCAGCAGCGCACCAGGTCATTGTCAACCAGCCGCAGACACCAATTGTGTTCCACGGAGACCCTTCTGAAGACGTGGAAGACTGGCTTGACCATTTTGACCGCGTCGCCGAATGCAACGGCTGGAATGCAGAGCGTAAGCTGAGGTACGTGTACTTCGCGCTCCAAGGCTGCGCGAAGACGTGGTTCCATAATCACGAAGCGGCGCTGACCTCGTGGGACGAATTTCGTCGGCAGCTCACCGCCGCATTTTCGAGCGCGGACAGGAAGGAGAGAGCGGAGCTGGCTATACAGTCAAGGTTTCAAGCCCCGAATGAGAGTGTCACCACGTATACCGAAGACATGGCTCGACTATTCAGACGTGCTGATGCCTCAATGGCCGAAGACCAGAAAGTCAGACATCTGATGCGGGGGGTGAAGCAAGAAATATTTGCTGGCCTTATTAGAAATCAACCCGCAACTCTTACGGACTTCCTCGCTGAAGCAACAACTATGGAAAGGGCTCTTCGACAGCGTGCCCGACAGTACAACCGCAACGTCATGGAATTTTCTAGCTGCCCATTTCAGATGACTATGGGAAACAACACCGACGACTTGCGCGAATTCATCAGGGCTGTGATACGTGAGGAGCTCCAGAAAATTCAGGGCACCGACGCGGCGACAACGCGAATTTCTGTAGCGGAGATGGTGCACGACGAGGTCCGTCAAGCGGTTCAACCTCCGTGCTACGATGTACCCCAGCACTACGAGGTACCCCAGCATTACGACGCACCACAGTGTTACGAGGTACCGCAACAGCAGGAGCCGATTCGAGTGACTTATGCGGAAGCCGCGCGCAGACCAGCGCTGTACGCCGCCTCGAACGTCGTGCGTCCCTTCGTCCGAGCAGAACCACCGTTCAGGCGTCGCAGTCCCCCCTACGTCGAGGCGTCGAGGCCCAGGAAATCCGACATTTGGCGGGCTCCAGACGTCAGGCCCCTCTGCTACCATTGCGGGAAAGCTGGACACATCTACAGAATGTGCCCGTACCGACGCGTGGGCCTTCGGGGATTCGCTCCTTACGCACCTCGCCCACGACCTGGTGAGCGACCTTCCGAAATAGAAAACTTCATCGCCGGTCGTGACAATTTATTCGATCAGCGTAGGCATGAACCCCGTTCCGCATCACCCGCTCGATACCGATCACCAAGTCCCGTGTTTCCTCGAGACACCCGTAGACATCGTTCGCCCAGCCCTGCAAACCCGGGAAACTAACTTCAGCGTCCTCCGGAGGTGGGGCCGCTGACACTGACGCCATCGAATATCCTCCATTACGACGACAGCGACGACAGCGACGAGAACACGCCGACGTCCATACACACGCGGGTGATGAAAGGCAAGTGGTAACGTCGGACATACTGGTTTCCGTGGAGGACGAAGAAGTCACAGCTTTGATTGATACTGGCGCGGACAGCTCGGTCATGAGCCGAGATCTTGCGACGAAGTTAAAGAAAGTGTACTCGCAGTGGACTGGATCGAGGTTCGTACAGCAGGAGGACACCTGCTCACCCCCGTGGGAAGATGCACTGCTAGAGTAAATATTCGGGGGTATACCTACATCGGCGTCTTCATTATTCTGCCCAGTTGCTCACGAGACCTGATACTCGGCATGGACTTTCTGCAGGCGAATGGAGCAATAATTGACTTGGAGAAGCCGAGGGTGACGTTTTCTACTGCGAAAGCCATAGCGAGCGACGCTGGCGCCGAGGATAGCACGGAGAATGCCTTGCGCATTGTTGCTGACAGCGTTACGATACCGCCAAGAAGCAGCGTACGCACTCTCGTAACGTGCGACACACTCGATGGTTGTGAGGGCGTCGCCGAGGCAAACATTTCGTTGCTGCTTGAGCGGAACCTTTGCATCGCGCGGGGCGTCGTTCAGATTCGGCACAGACGCTCATTAGTGCTGCTGACAAATTTTAGCAACGAGTATCAGCACGTACCCCAAGGCACAGCAGTGGCTTTTCTCCATGAACTTGCTGCTTCTGCTGATGTCAGCTCCTTAGAAACCGCTGAACCGAACGTACCGAAAGGCGTCATCCTGACCGAGCGCGTACAGTTAAACCCCGGTTTACTGGAACAACAGAAGAAGCAGCTCCTAGACCTCGTCAACGACTTTTCCGACTGCTTCTCTACAGAGTCTAAAGTTCGGCGAACCCCTATAGCGAAGCATCGAATCCTTACCGAGGAGGCCGCACGCCCCGTTCGCCAGCATCCATACCGCGTTTCCGCTACGGAGAGAGAGGTGATCAAGCGCCAGGTCCAAGACATGATCAAGGATGACGTGATTCAGCCGTCTGCAAGTCCATGGGCGTCACCCGTTGTTTTAGTTAAGAAAAAAGACAATACACTGCGCTTCTGTGTAGACTACAGAAAGCTTAACAGTATAACGAAGCATGACGTTTATCCACTGCCAAGAATCGACGACGCTCTAGACCGCCTACGCCACGCCCAATTTTTTACATCGTTGGATCTCAAGTCAGGGTACTGGCAGATTGAAGTTGATGAGCGCGACCGCGAAAAGACGGCATTTGTGACCCCTGATGGACTGTATGAATTCAAGGTCCTTCCTTTCGGCCTGTGTTCCGCACCTGCCACATTTCAACGTATGATGGACACTGTTCTCTCTGGGTTGAAATGGCAGACCTGCTTGGTGTACTTAGACGATGTTGTGGTCTTTTCAAGAACGTTTGAAGAAAATCTCGAACGGCTCAAGAACGTCCTCGTCGCAATCAGTCGAGCAAATCTCACTATTAAGCCTGAAAAATGTCATTTCGGTTTTCAGGAGCTAAAGTTTCTCGGACACGTAGTCAGTCCCCAGGGCGTTCGGCCAGACCCTGACAAGGTAGCTGCCGTCGCAGAGTTTCCACGTCCCGCGGACAAGAAGGCCGTACAGCGGTTCTTGGGTCTCTGTGCTTATTATCGCCGCTTTGTCCAGGGCTTTTCAAAGCTTGCCGAACCATTAACACGATTAACGCGTCGAGATACACCTTTCGTGTGGACCAAAGGCCAACAGGAAGCCTTTGAAGAATTGCGAAACCGAATGCAGACAGCTCCTGTACTCGCACATTTCGACGACGAGGCTGACACAGAAATCCACACTGACGCGAGTAACGTGGGGCTTGGTGCTGTGCTCATTCAGTGGCAAGACGGTGCCGAACGCGTCGTAGCCTATGCGAGCCGCACCCTGACAAAGGCGGAGGGCAACTATTCCACGACCGAAAAGGAGTGTCTGGCAGTCATTTGGGCCATTGGCAAGTTCCGACGCTACCTCTACGGCAGGCCTTTTCGCGTAGTCAGTGACCATCCCTCACTTTGCTGGCTCGCGGACCTTAGGGACCCTTCTGGCCGCCTCGCTCGCTGGAGCCTCCGTCTTCAGGAGTACGACGTCACAGTTGTGTACCGCTCCGGCCAGAAGCACGGTGATGCTGACTGTCTCTCACGTGCGCCCCTACCGCTGAAGACCAACGACTTACAAGAAGATTTCCCGTTTCTCGGCATAGTCGACTTGGTAGAGATGGCTGATCTCCAACGTGCAGACACTTCATTGCGCCCTCTGATTATTCATCTTCAGGGAGGCGACGCTGTCATTCCACCGCCGATGTCGCGCAGCCTCGCTTCGTACTGCCTTCGGAACAATGTCCTATATAAGAAGAATTTCGACAACAGCCAAGAAACGTTCCTCCTTGTGGTCCCAGCTTCACTGCGCCAAGAAGTGTTGCAGGCATGCCACGACGACCCATGCGCGGGACACTTGGGATTCGCCAGGACGTTAGCCCGCATACGACAGAAATATTACTGGCCCCAACTATACTCGTCTGTACAACGGTACGTGCGCAGCTGCCGCGACTGTCAGCGACGCAAGGTCCCACCTGTAAAGCCAGCTGGTCTTCTGCAGCCCCTGGACCCTCCTGCAGCGCCGTTTCAGCAGTTGGGAATGGACCTTTTAGGACCGTTCCCCACTTCCTCAGCAGGGAACAAATGGATAGTTGTTGCAACGGACTATCTGACACGGTATGCAGAAACAAAAGCGATACCGCGGGGAACCGCTGCAGAAGTTGCCACATTTTTTATCCATGAAATCGTCCTTCGTCATGGGGCCCCTTCTGTTTTAATAACCGATAGAGGAACGGCATTTACTGCTGACCTAATGCAGGAGATGGTCACGCTGACTCATACTGATCATCGCAAAACTACGGCCTATCACCCACAAACGAATGGCCTAACAGAGCGCCTCAACAAAACCATAGCCGATATGCTCTCGATGTACGTTGACGTAGAACACAAGTCGTGGGACCATATTCTACCATTCGTCACGTTCGCATATAACACCGCTGTGCAGGAAACCACCAGATTCACGCCATTTGAACTCGTTTACGGTCGCTGCGTTACGACCCCATTGGACGCCATGCTACCGGTCGACACTGGAACTCTAAGAAGCGACAATGCTGACGACGTTATTCAGAAAGCAGAAGAAGCTCGCCAGCTTGCTCGCACCCGAATCCGCAGCAAGCAGAGTGCCGACGCGCAGCGATACAACAGTGGCCACAGGACCATCCAGTATGAACCAGGCGCCTGCGTCTGGGTGTGGACACCCGTCCGTCAACCGGGGCTCTCGGAAAAGTTATTGCGACGGTACTTTGGTCCGTACAAGATAACGCGACGCCTAAGCGACGTGACCTATGAGGTTGTCCCTCAGACTACGACTACCAGCTCGAGCCGACGTCGGCCGCGACCGGAGGTCGTTCACGTTGTACGGATGAAGCCGTACTATGCCCGTGATTAGGCGGTCCTCTACCTGCTTTCATCGCGCCCACATCTGTTGCTGCTGCCTCACGCCAGTCGGCGACCGGGACGGTCGCTTTTCAAGCGGGGAGTAATGACGCGAGGGGATGTGCCCACTACGATTACTTCTTGCCGGCAGCGAGCTACCCACTATGGCCACCTCTCCTACAGTCCGAAGACGAAGAAGAGCGGAGATCGTGCGAGCGTTCTGATCGAGTTGGACGCCATCATTAAAGCAGGACGTGCTACTTTTGCTGAGCGTTGTTGATCACCTTCGTGACAATATATATATATATATATATATATATATATATATATATATATATATGGGTTGCCGGTGAACGCTTCTCCAACGCGAGCAGTCGGTATTTCCCAATCAAGAAATTCGCTAGGAGACGCTGCCTGCGCCAACGTTGTCTCTCGCGGGTGAGGGCGCGTTCTCCTTCTTTGCGAGCCGGTAGAGCGTTCCTCTAAGAAACAACGTTTCCATAGCCTACGTGCGCCTTTCGCTCTCTCTCTGTCTCTCTCTCTCTTACAAGACAGCAGAGGGAGGCGCCGGGAGAGAGAGAGAGAGGCACGCGCCGAGGGCGAGCGCGTGCCTCCCAGCACGCGGGTTACGCCTGACAACTGACGCGTGACAAGGTTAGACTAAGAGGAGCTTCGCCCCTAAAATAGGCAGGAAAGAAAAATCAGAGCGGGTTTTCCTTCTTTCACAGTGACGGTGTTTGATTCCCTGCGGCTGGCGGCTGCTGCGCGGCAGCGCCATGTGTTGAATACCGGCTATGCATGGTCCCTTGCATCGCGACTACCAGCAGGGGCGCAATTTTGTACGCGTTCCACGAAGGGACGGAGGCGGTTCGTCCTTGACGTCACAAACTGGGTGGTCCGGAGAACGAGAGGGAGCAAACAGCCAATGAGCGAAGGGTAGACACCCCGGAAACTTACGTCACACTTTTGTCGTCTGCTAAGGGACCGTATAATAGATTGAGAATCGTTTTGTCCAGTTAGAGAAATATATAATTATTATAATTGAGTAAGCGAGGTTGTGCGCACTGTTTTTCAAAGCTTCGATTTGAAGTGAATGGCTACTTTAACAAATTATTACAAGCGTTGTCTTGATAAGCCGCCAGATGACGTCGCATTTCCGTGAGATTGTGGGTGGTGGCGCTAGCGATGACCCTGTTTCAAACTACGTTTGTAGCGCATTTATCTACTTGTAATGAAGCCGCCGGCGCAGTTTTTTGAACTAACGGCGGGCAACTGTTTTCGACCATGGAAGAACCGTCGCCTGCTGTGCGGGGCCTTCCCGTTCCAGAGAACCAGAGAGAGATGCTGCTCGCCTTTCTAGAGCAGTATCCCTCTCTGGCTCAGAGGTCCTTTACCGCGACCCCCTACTTCACGGCAGCCGACAGGAGACGTTTGTGGAGAGAAATATCGGAAGCGCTCAATGCAGAGGGCCCAACACAAAAAACGTCAGAGCAGTGGCAGGTGTGGTGGCGCAAGCAAGTTTTCGCGGCGCGGCACGACTCCAGAGCCGTGGAGGAGGCGCAAAGGTGAGTGTGGTGGTGTCTGGAAATGTTGTCCTGCTAACCGCAGCTACTTTTGCAGGAGTACGGGGAGTGGGCGGCTCCCGGGTTACCGGGGCCGTATTTTGCAAGTGTGCGGCCTCTCCAGGTTCACGGGCAGCCGCCGCCTCGACTACCAAACCGTAAGTTTTATATATATAGTTGCTTCGTAAATGGTGCAGATATTTAGCGTCGGAACGCCTAGCGAAATGCGATGTGGCTGACGACCACAAACACAGCAGTTGTGCAGAGATGTTATCGAGTTTCAGTGCGCTAAGAAAAGCATTTAGCTCATATATGATTAAGAAATACCCGCAGCACGGTAATTCCCGCTTATTAATGTGCCCTCACGCACTTTAATTAGCGGGATCACCTACTTCTTGATCAGTGCTGGCTATTGTCTGCGAGTGTGTAGTAGCATTGCGTGTCGCATAGCCGCCGTAAGAGCTCACCGTGCGGCAAACAGAAGGATTGCTGTGCTTTATTTACCAGCCTGCTAGCACCACCGAGCCTGGACCCAGCTCCGAGCCTGGACCCAGCTCCGCGCCTGGACCCAGCATCGAGGCTGGATCCAGCAGTTCATCTCGTAAGCATCATCATTCCTGTCGTGCTGTATTTCATAACGTGTGTATGTGCGGCTCACAAAATTTATGTCGCCATTCTGGCAGCTGTACCCGAGCAGCAGCTGCCCGATGTGGCAGCCGCAGTGGAGGTGGCCACTATGCCTGGTAAGTAATAATCAAGATCCCCATTCAGCGTTCATTTTTCATTTCATTTATATCTTCACTTTTGGAAAGTGCATAACTTCATAAAACATTGCATATTTCTAGCGCCGCGGCCCCCACAACAACCGGTTCGGCGGCCACGTCCACCTCGGCCACGTCGGGCAGATGTGCTTGGAGAGATGGCGGCCCAGTGCTCGAGGACCCTGGACCAGGGCATCAACATGCTCGCGGTTGGTGGACCATTGCACATCAGGAAGTTTAGGGCATAAACAGTAATGCTTGTGCACCACATCTATGAATGAAGCAGGGGCGCAGAAAATATAAAATGTTGTGGTCTCATGTATGTGCATAATGTAACAGAACTGTGAAATGTTTGATAGGAATAGTATTGCAGCTTCCATTACCACAATGCACAAATGCATCAAATACTTACTTTACATTGCCAATAGCTCCTACGTTGCAATACATCAAAAAGTTTTTACTGTGTATAGGTGTGTCATTTTTGTTGTACTAGTTGTATGTAGTGAAATAGTTATCTTTCAGTGGCTTTCTATGTTGCTCCAGCAAAGTAAACGTCTATTCAGGTGGTTAAAGGGAAACTCCGGCGGTTTCTTCATGATCTGTTGGTGTTTTCCAATAGTACTGACAATCCTGTGGCAGCCAGAGTTGTTCAGTTCGCTTGCAAAAGCATAAAAAAATTTTAAATAACCGACCAAACTGTGAGTTCAAACCAAAACCGAAACGGGTAGACACCTTGAGCAGTGCATGAAATGACGGCACAGCCTCCCCGCCATCAGAAATATGTACCTGGTTTGTTTAGAATAACACTGCTGAGGTCGTCCGATGTTACGACAGCTTTTCTGAACATTACAGCGATGATTGCACGCTGAAGTATCGGTGGTTTGCTTTGTATGGCCTGCCTTCTTGAATACGCACCGCTAAAGGTAATGAAGTCAAAAAGACGGGGTGGCCCGAATGGGACTGTGCTGAACATTTTGTAAATTTTTTTTCTGCGTAACTAACTTACTTGCAACCACCTGGCTTGCCATATATTATTAGATTGCCGGGGAGACTATATTGAAAATTTCATTCACTTCAGCGGACCGTGCAAAATCGTCGGAGTTGCCCTTTAAGGCCTCGTTTGCCTTACCTCGCAGACAAACCTCGCATTTGTCTTTTCCAAAAGAAACAAACACAAAACAGAAGTGATAGAGGGTTACGGCACTGAGGTTCGCAAACGAACTCCGGCCGTGCAGACATATGGTTAGCCCTGAAAAGGGCTGTTTGGTCGGAGATCTAAGATGCGTTTGAGGTGATGACTGACGAGGAATTCCAGTAAGACTTTGGTCTGTCCAAATGAGCAATGCATTGCTTTTGCAGCGCACTTGACGTCACTACTGGACGCAGCCAAGGCAATGACGTATTCGCCTAAGAGGAAATTGTTGTGTGCGCCGAACTTCTCGGAAGCGGGATCTTCCAGTTGAGTGGTGGCAGCAAAGAATGATATCCTTGCTTTCAGGAGATCCGCGGCGTGCGGACCGCGTTAGAGCGGATGGCCGCAGCATCAGAACAGGGTGTGCGGCAGCAACATGAGATGGTGCGACAGCAGCAGGAGATGGTGCGGCAGCAGCAGGAGATGGTGCGGCAGCTGGAGGCCATCAGGGCGGAGACGGCAGCGATCACTGCAGTTCTACAGAGACAAGGGGGGGGGCAACAGTAAATTTTTAAATGTTTTACTTCTTCGTCACGCTTTGCAATAGTAATTGTTTTATGATGTTTATATTTCATTTTTTGTAATCTATATCTTAATTTATTTACCTACAGTTCTATATTGTTAAATTTCTACTTAAATCAAACACCTGCAAGGCCAGCGTGTGTTATTAGTAATTGTTGTTCGTTATATGTGTTTCATATTTTGTATTATATTTATTCATTCTGTTATGTTCCACCTATTTATTTGTACATTTATTATACAGCTGCAAGTTCAGAATGTTTTAACAGTACTTGTTTTCCTTTATATTTATGTTTCATTCACTGTGAGGACCTTTTTCCTATGTTCAATTATCTTTTTTAAGCACTAGTCGTTTTTGTACTTACAAGTGGGACAGGTCTTACGGGTATTTTGTGTTTTTATATGTCTTCTGCTGCAAGCTCAGCATGTGTCACCATGGCTCGATTTGTGGGGTTTGACATCCCAAAACCATACTATGATTATGAGAGATGCTGCATTGGAGGGCTTGCGCAAATTTCCACCATGTGGGGTTGTTTATTGTGCACTGACATTGCACACGCGCGAACCCTAACATTTGGCCTCAATCGAAATGCAGGCGCGTACCATAGCCACTAGACCACCGTGGCGTGGGTGTCACCATGCTTGCTGTGTTTCCTTTTATATACAATGTTTATTCTTGCACTGTTGCAAGTACAGCATGTTGATGCTGCATACATTTGTCATTCAGAAATCGAAACCCAATGTGAAATCGAAACCCAATGCGAAGCGTTGCTCTCTGTTTTTGTACTGTGATACTGTGATCACTGCGAAGCGTGGTAAATGTTTTTGTACTGT
This sequence comes from Hyalomma asiaticum, assembly GCA_013339685.2. Lineage (NCBI taxonomy): Eukaryota > Metazoa > Arthropoda > Arachnida > Ixodida > Ixodidae > Hyalomma > Hyalomma asiaticum. The sequence continues at coordinate 24,126 of JABSTT010002084.1, forward strand.
GATACTTACAATTGTTACTCCCAGCGCCGCGTGCTGGGCCTTTGTAATGCTTCACGGAGTGCTACTGCCTGTTTGATGCACATACTTGCAATGCAGTCATATTCAAGCACTTGCTGCTTAGTGCATATTTTGTGCTGTGATACTCAAAAAATCAAGCTGGGCTTTATGAAAGCACTACAGTTTCATATAGTGGTCATTTTTTTAAGCATTGCACCTGGATGCGCTTTGTGCTGGTAGCGGAGAGAACAAATTATTTATACAGGTAAAGCAATGCAACGTCGAGGTACCACTGCAGAAAATTGATGTAGTGCTAGTGTCACAACGTTAGAACACCATGTCCAGCTTGGGAGGATGTCCAGTTGATCCCAAAGTAGCGCATCTCCCAATGTCCCTTAAGCTTTTAATACGTGTGCTATATGCCTTCATCCGGCACACCCCCGTAATGCAAAAAAATGTGCATTGCGGTACATCATGATGCTATGCTCATTCTTAACGTACCTCATCTCAGTGGAGTAATGTCAGAACAAAATACCGGTAAAGGTACACGTTGTACATGCCAAAACACCGATACGATTTTGAGGTATGCCGTTGATGGTGGGCTCCAGTAGTTTCGACCAGCGGAGGTTCTGTTACGTGCAACAACACCTTACAGTACAAATGTATTTTACATTTTAAATGCGAAGCATTTCCTAGCGAACTTTGGCGACTTTGAGTGCATCTATCTATCTATCAGCCGCCTACGACTTTCTGCTCTCCTGGCCGTTTCGTTAATCGGATGTATACGAAAATTGGTATGCCACAACATGACTGTGTGGCGCATGTAAATGACAGGTCATAACATGAAAATCCTGACATGTATGTCATGAGAGGCATGGTTTACATGCCGCAGGCTTGGTGCTCCTTGTGCCCGTTTCATATGTACCAAAATCGGTATAGCGAGACAAAAATGCAGATCCAGTTCACGTTCCTGATGCGTGCTTCACATTTCCTTGATTCCCACTGCACGTGGCATCTGCCAATTTTGGCCCATACAAAATGCGACTGCCACGGCGATGGTTGAAACCCGTCTCCATCAGGTCAGCAGCCATGTACCATAGCCACTGCACCACCCTTGGGGACGATGTTATAACAATGTATGACTAGCACCCATTACATTGCAGATGAGTCGTGATTTGACGACTAATCTCGTGATTTCTTCCTCTTTAAACATTCAGACGAAAATGTTCCTGCAGTGGTACATTGCAAAATTTGTTTCACATTTGATAATTGCACTGTTCTTATGCTGTTTTTGATTACAGAATTGCAACGTTAACCTTGCCGTATGTTGTTTGCTTCGTTTTGTTGCATTGCGCATGTTACATGACTCCTGTAATATCACCTTTGTGGTGATGGCATTCATGGTGTGAAGAAAGTAATAAACTTCTAATACAATGAGGTAGTTGTTTCCTGTAATTTTATATCTACAAACTACATACTGTGCATGTAAGTGCAGCAGTAAGTGCTGACATTGTGCAACAGAAGAAAAAGCACTTCACAATGGAGATATTACACAAAAAAGTAGCACCTATTGCAACTGTTTGACAGTAAGGAATGGAAAATAAAGGACCTCATTTTTGGAAGTAAGCAGCAGCCCAGTGCATTTGTGCACTGAACACAGCTCTCGTTCGGCAGACTGCAATAATGCTGCGTATGTGCTAAGGAACTCACCAGTCCTCTGCAGGTCGGAAAAGGCTCACAACCGCCCTTCGTTGCTCCCTCCCCCGGAGAAAGAGCTCGCGGTTTCTCCGCAGCTGGCCGTCCTCCGGCAGACGAGCACTGCCTCGAACAGGAGCAGGCGGCATGGCCCCACCACCGGTGTCCTCAGCCAACACCGGCTCTCCAGCCTCCAAGGCAATGTTGTGCAGAGCAGCACAGGCAGAAACGATACCCGCTGCTCGATCGGGCTTGTAGAGAAGGGCTCGGTAGCGCTGCAAGCAGCGGAACCTGCTCTTGAGTACCCCGATGCACCTTTCCACAACATTGCGCATGGAGGCGTGTTCCTTGTTGTACTCGGCCTCAGGGGTGCCTGGAGCTGGATTCCCAGGAACTGGCGTCATCAACCACGGCTCCAGGGGATAGCCCGAGTCACCTATCAATGAAAGCCGCAAGCTGAGTGTTGTGCCATTGTAAGTGGCACGTTTCTCAATGTATGCAGAGCATGTGCAATGCAATTGAATGGAGGCGAAAGGACACACGAAGACGACATGGAACGGCACTGACTTCTCACTATCGTTTAAAACACAAACCCTTGCACATGTGCACTTGGCCAGATTGAAACTGCATTTCTTTATCAGTACTATACAAACTTCACACACAGACGCCTAACCACCTAATCAGTATAATTATGTACCACTGTGTTTGGTTTTTGCTTGTTTTACAGAGGTCGCCCTTTAGGGCATGGCATACATCAACACTTGTCACACTGATAAGCAAGATTTCCACAGGACTCGTTCTCCACATTGTGATAATGCTCTTCAGTACAACATATTGTAGTACTATCAGCCTGGAAGGCTGATGTACACTCTACAGGAGCTTAGTGGGGTGCTCGGCCACATGCGCTGTGCAGTAGCTTTACCAATGAGTGGGATTTCCTGCACAAAACTTCCATATTTTCTTAGTCTACCACTGTCAAGCCTGGGGTAACCTGCAGGGAGCAGAAAACACCACTATCACAGTGTTTCCTCTGCCAGTCCTGCAACAGATAGGTTGCGTGGGAATGTTTGTATACTGGAATGCCTAGTTACAATAACACTGACGTGCACTCAAAATTGCCTTGTTATAACCAATAAATGTTACAGAATGCAGTGCGAGGAAGAGGAATAGCCAAAAGCCCATTACTACTTTGTATACTTCACAGCACAACATTGTGTACAACACCCAATCCCTCTCTTCACTTCACTGACCAAAGGGACTAAGCATGGAGTCCTTTCTAGGATAGCTAGTCAAGTTCTGCAAGGCTACCTTTGGGGCCCCTTTCCTTTGTTTCTTTCTATTCAAAATGGGCTCTAGCTTTGGAGGGTGACACAATATAAGAGGGGCATAGAGACCCTAGAGGACAAGCTTTGGTCACTCGTGATGGTCAAAGTTGGATGCCAGCACCAGTCCACGTTGTTGGTGTTTCTCCATTTGTTTCTGCTTTTCTGCAGCACGTTAATTTGCATACATAAAGCAGTGTGGCAATTAGCCCAAATGGCACATATTTGAAACGCTTACCTAGGACATATTCTCCTGGTTGAAGTTGCGAAGCGAGCTGCTCGCGCAGGGGGTTATGTCGCCACACCCAGGAGTCATGGCATGACCCAGGAAACTGGGGGTCAATGACCAATATGCGAAGCTCAGCATCGCACACCTGCAGGCATAATACACAACAGCGTTGCAAAGACACTTGCAGGCATTTACCACTGTCCATATAGTGCCCCCTCCCCAAAAAAAAACAGTAGTTGAAGTGTATGTGCATCACAAAATGCTGCAGTGTTCAAACTGAAACCACGAGAGCAAAACCTTCATCCACCAAGCAGCACCACTTCTCACCATGAACACTATGTCTGCTTGTGGAATGGCGTTAATTACTTGTGCGTTAATCTTTCCATTCCTTTACTCCATTACGCATAAGCCAGAGAACCTTATACATTGCATGATGTGGGGGAGCCCCGACAACAAGCTAAACACATTTGCATAAGAGTAAACACGAAATTTAATCACTGCCAAACAAAATGGTTGAGGAACGACAAAAAGCAAATTCACTACTAAACCTTTTCGAAGTACACATACGGATATGCATGTAGCAGCCCAGAAAGTACCTCCACAGCTATCACTGGCCCACTTTTCTGCCACCTTGCGTTTCGGCCACAATTAGTGACTCAGAATTCCATAGCAGTCTTCTATACGCGCAGGTGACACACCGAAATTACAGATTTGATACGGCACACGCATGCGCGCGCGTTGTGACCATCGATATTGTTAACGTAAATTTTAAACCTTACAAACGACCGCGTGCACAGTAATCATCTCCCCTCTCCTCCGCAATTGGAAAAAGGAAAGAAAAACGTGCGCACAAACACATGGAGCAGTACGTCCCTACACAGTCATCACATCTGAGTATGTTTGGGAAAGGCCACACTGACAAAGTCTCATACGATGGTCAATTAGCAACCGAAACAATTACGGAGAAAGTATTCGAATACGGTACTTACGACCATGACGTTCAGAGCATAATAACCCTTACGGGTCATGTAGCTCTCCGTGTCCCCCAGGCTGAGGCCTTGCGGCTTCTCTATGGCTACAAGGGTGCCGTCGACGCACGCTAGCACGCCCGGAATGCACCCCCGCCTGGAAAATGCCGCCTTGGCCCTCTGTTTGGCAGCTGGCGTCAGCGAGAAGTGCACCAACTGCTTGCGGGCAGCAACTGAAATGATTGCCTCCGACACCTCATGGACAGTGGTGCTGACGGCTGACTGCGCCATGCCGATCAGCTCTTCGCAACCGACAATCTTCTGAAAGCTCCCGGTAGCGAAAAATCGAAGCGCGCACAGCAATTTCCTCTCTGTAGAAAGGCCGCTGCCTCGCTGGCATCCAATAATGGGGTCAAGTTCGTTGCACAAACTACGCACTGTTCCTTTAGACAGACGAAAATGTTGCCGGAATTCCTCTTCTGTCATCTCCTCAAACGCATCTTTCACCTCCGGACGTCGTCTCTGCGTGGCTGCAGCAGCCGCGCAGGCGACTCGAAAAGGCACGCACGAGAATGGAAACGCCATTTTCTCGGACTGCGAGCGCCGGATTGAGTTGGAACGGATTTAGCGCCCGCGTTTCAATCCAATCCAAGCCACTCGAAGACCGTTTTGCATCCGTTCCTTCGGAGAGACGCTCTCGGCGTCCGTCCCTCCGTGTTCGTTCCAGTAGCAGACGACACAGAATGATTGACAGCAACATGACGTCACAGATCACGTGACATTTGACGTCACGGGGGTCGTCATGGTTCAAATTGACCAATCGCGTTCGACTCGTTGGGACGGAACGCCTCCGTTCCACCGAGGAACGTGTATAAGATTGCGCCCCAGAAGAGCACCCGTATACACACTAGACATTTTATCGAGCGTAACAAGACACAGCGCGAGAGGAGGGAGAAGCTTCACGCCACGCAGTGAACTCTCGAACCAAGCGCGCGGAGCGAGACAGCAGCGCCCCGTTGTGGCCAGGCAGCCGCTCTGGCCGCCGGAGCTGTGCTCCGTTTACTTTCTTGGCTGATAGTACATAATGTGTTTGTGTACGCTGTCGGCCGTTGTCTTTCACTCTACACGTCTGCGTTCAACGATTTCAGCGTTATCAAACGGGCAGCATATAAATATCTCCATGGTGTAGCTTCAGTAAGATTACGCTTGAGGTACTATTTTGACATTTGGCGAGGGGAACATGGCTTTGGGAAAAACGATTCGATAATAAACCATTATTGCCGGCATGCAATGCCAAGATAACGTAGTTATCTTGATATTGTCTTCCCTTTATCTTCTGCTGCATCCCTGTCCGAACTGCTTTCTTGCGACAAATGAGTACCAACTAGTTCAACTTTGTGTGCATGGCAGCAGCGCATCTGGCACGTACCACAGGATGCTAAGCCCTTTCTGCTTTATCGTTCAGGTGCTGGCTGCGTGGATATACCTGCAGCCGATGCCGACCGCCTGCGGAAGTTCAGAATATATCGCCAACCAGGGTTGCTGTGCCAGCATCAACGTTTCATCGAACTCAAGTTTCTTCACTTTTCGTGAAGTGATTCAGCCAAACATAGCGGTGTCTCCGCATGCTCCCTGCTGGACAACATCTCATCACGTGGACAGCCCTGTTGCTATAAGATGACCAACATCGCCGGCAGCGATCAGTGTGCATGGCAGCAGCGCATCTGGCACGTACCCCAGGATGCTAAGCCCTTTCTGCTTTATTGTTCAGGTCAGTAGATACATGCCTACCCGTTGCTTCAGAAGTGATAACCGCTTTTTGCTGCTGCTGCCATGCCCACCGATTGTTCAAAAGCTTGTTATAAATATTTACACATTCAAGGATAACCTTTGGCATGTGGTGACGTTGAATCTAACCCTGGACCTACAGAAAAGGATTTGTCGATGCAGTTGCTTTCAGGACAATCTAACATAACTATGTCAATCAACAATGTTTTAGCTAAACAGGGTCAAATTGAAAGTGAGATTACCAAATTAAACGACCTTATTGGGAATCTGGAACATCAGCTAGCTACTTTGCTTTTATTAAAAAATGAAGTAGATGAAATAAAGTTAACAGTTGCGAAGCTTAAAGAAGCTATGTGTCTTACATCGCGAAGAAATGAAGAGCTTGAGAATCGAAGCAGGAGAAACAACCTAATAATATATGGTATTGAAGAAGCCGTCTCCGAAACTACTCAAAGGCTAAACACTAATGTCCAAGAGAACTTGCTCGTTAAAAAACTTGGAGTTACTGTCAATGGCATAGAGCGATGCCATAGACTAGGTAAAAAATCTGCTAAAAATCGTCCTGTGATAATAAAATTGTTAGACTATGGCGAAAAAACATCAATACTCAAGGCATGTTTTACGCTAAAGGGATCTTCTGTATCGGTCACAGAGGATTTTTCTTCCGGTGTTAGAGAAACCAGGAAGAAATTGTGGCAAACTGCGACACATGAAAAGGGAAATGGTTCAAAAGTGGAGCTGGTATATGATAAGCTGTACGTAGACGATATTCTATATGGTTTGGATGAAACCAACAATAAGAGGTATAAAATTTCAAAGCTTAACAAATGACACCAGAAAGCGAGTACTCAAAATCTATCTATCCTTAACGTAAATTGTCGTAGCATTGTAAATAAAACTGTCCTGCTTGAAGCCTTGTTTCTTACCCATGAACCAGATATTGCTGTGCTTACAGAAACTTGGTTAAGCGATGACCTATCCGACAGCGAATTTGTTCCGAAAAACTACATGTGCTTTCGTAAAGATCGAGACAGAAGAGGAGGCGACGTTGCTATATTATTTAGGGCACCCTTACAACTCGTAAGAATGCCTGAAATTTCAGGAGTTGAAAGCATTTTTTGCACTATATATATTAACAAAATGAGATACGTTCTCGGAGCTGTTTATAGGCCGCCTGACTCCTCTGTCTCGGTTCTGGAAAGTCTTGATGATTACATGTGCTGTCATATAAAACCAGAGGACAGATTAATTCTCGCTGGTGATTTCAATTTTCCGAGTATTAATTGGAACACTTTCTGCAGCCAGTCTTCTGATCTAAGTGACACAATAATGCTAGACATAGTTTTTAATTACGATTTGCTACAGATTGTATCCCCCCCTACTAGAATTCAAAGTGCAATTTCAATCCTAGATATCTTCTTTGTTAGTGGTACTGTTAAAAATGATGTATTGTGTGATGTTGTACCGGGAATATCTGGTCATGAAGTGGTGGTTTTAACTTTAATTGACGCTTCGTATGATCAGCTCACTGTCAATCGCCAGTACCCAAACTTTTCTCGCGCTGATGATGAGTCAATCATTGACTTTCTGGTCATCTCCTTTAATGCTTTCTCAGAAAACACGAGCAATATAAACGATCTATGGCTAACTTTCAAAAACATTGTTAAGGATTGTATAGTACGTTACGTACCCCTAATAACTAAAAAAATCACCAGGTAAAAATGCTTGGATCACCCGACAAACGCTGCAGCTGCAAAGCAAACTTAGGAGACTGAAAAATAAAAAGTCCAGAAATCCGTTTTGCTCTTCACTAGATGATTCTATTGCTACATTAGCAACAAAACTGAAACTACAAACTCAGGAGGATAAGGCAAAATACTATGGTGTATCACTTCCCTCTTGTATTAAGGCGTCATCTGAAAAGTTTTGGAGATCGATTAAGCCGAGTTCATGTAGCACTACCTTTTTCACTTAATGGACATATCATTACTGATGACACAGCTGTGTCTGCTGCTTTCAATAATCACTTTAGATCTGTATTTACTACAGATAATAGTTTTCTTCCAATGTTTAGTATGTCTTTTCCACCTATGCCTGATGTGAGAATCACCGAGCAGGGTATTTTAAACGTTCTGATTAACATAGATGTTAAAAAATCCCCTGGACCAGACGATATCCCAAACGCCTTCTTAAAAGGATATGCAGAGTGGTGTGCGAAGTATTTACTCGTATTGTTCAAAAAATCTCTCGGTTACTGTGCATTGCCGGATGACTGGAAAACCGCCAGAATCAAACCACTGTTTAAATCTGCTGATAAATCGAGCATCGGGAATTATCGGCCCATTTCATTACCATCTACTTCATGTAAAATCTTCGAGCACATAATTTATAAATGTATAGTCGAATTGCTTGAAAAGTATAAAGTTCTAACAGATGCACAACACGGCTTTTGACGCGGTTATTCTACAAATACACAATTACTCAGAATTACGCATGATTTTGCCGATGCTATAAATAGAGGATTTCAAACAGACGCTATATACATGGATTTTAGTAAGGCCTTTGATAAAGAATCGCATAATAAATTACTTCACAAACTAGGTTTTATTATAACAAACCATACTCTACTGGCATGGATTAGAGCTTACCTGATGAACCGTTACCAATACGTTTCCCTAAATGGCACCTGCTCAAGTCGAGTTGAAGTTGTTTCTGGCGTCCCTCAGGGGTCCGTGCTTGCGCCTCTGTTATTTTTGATGTTTATAAATGACATCACCACTGATATTAATGCTAAGATTAAACTCTATGCAGACGACTGCGTGATTTATGAAACAGTTGGGTCAATCGAGGATCAGATTAGGTTAAATGAAAACTTCCAAAGAATCATATCATGGTGTGAACAGTGGCAGATGACTATTAATTACGACAAGACGGTCTTTATGCGAATCACCCACAAAAAGAAACCACTTTTATTTCATTACGGGGCAAACGGAAACACTCTCTCGGAGGTCGATGAATATAAATACCTGGGTTTATGGTTCACGAATAATTTATCATGGTCACAACATATAGATGTTGTTACAAATAAGGCATTACGTAAATTATTCTCTTTAAGACAATCGTTAAAATTATCAATTCCTTCAGTTCGTTTCCTTGCATACGAGTCCATTATATTTCCTATCCTTGAATATGCAGTGCCAATTTGGGACCCATACACCAAATCAAGTATCAGCAAACTCGAAAGAATACAAAAAAATAGTTCGTTACATATATAACTCATATGGTCGTTCCTCAATTACTCAACTCATCAAACGATCTGGGTTGCCCTCAGTTACCAATAGAGGTAGAATTTGCCGACTGAAATTATTTTACCAAATAGTTAAAGGACATTACAACATAGACTCCTCTCACATTATCAGTAATTCTCAGGGATACGCAACCAGGCAAAGACATTCTTTCACGATAAGGCCTTTACTTCCACGAAATAATTGCTTTAAATACTCTTTTTTTCCCTAGAACTATTGTTGATTGGAATAACCTAAAAGACAATATTGTAACACAAGACTCGCTTTCTTTGTTTGAAAAATACTTGCAGTAGTTAGTTAGCACCGTTGAATATACTTCTCTTTTATTATTCGTTTCCATTTATTGAATAATCGTGTTCAATTCGATTATCTATTCGACAAATTTTCTCCTTGACATTTTATTCTCTTTTGTGTTTATTCAGCTTGTTCTCGTATTTTTGGATTTTACAGTTACTATTTGCTGTTAAATTCCATTGTGTTTCTTGTTCATTTTCTTAGCCTTATTGTTTTTACCTGTATGAATTGTATTTTTCACTTCATGGGTATTTTCTTTGTATACTATTGTGCCTTTTTTGTAATATCATGTATCAATATTTCACACCTGCTATAGTCTCTGCTTGAGACTGCAGTATCAATAAATAAATAAATAAATAAATAAATAAATAAATAAATAAAAACTTTCAGTGGTTCTCAATTCGTATATTTTAAAGTACTTGGAAAGCAAAATTTACGGCATCACGTTGAAAGATGAATTTCGTTTATGCATTCGAAATAGGTGAAGGGTTTACAGCGGTATAAACACTGCAATCAGGTGACAGTTGAATAACAGCGAAAGCCTCAGCCCGAAGCCAGTTTCAACTGGCACAGATATTTCCGTGACCGTTACAGGAGATAAGTTCCGAGGATCCAGCTTTACCGTTCCTTGTACATTGTTGATCAACAGATGAATAGGTAAGCGAGTCAACCTTTTGTTCTTCTGTGAGTGCATAGTCATCAAAGTCGCTGTGAGATTTACAGTTTTATTCTTAATACCCTTTATCTGTGCCTCACTCTTAGCGTGGGTGTCACACAAAACCGGACGTTTCCCGAGAAACTAAAATTAGGAGATGGGTCTAGAACTCAGTGTGAGGTGCGAAGCACAAACTCTTAGAACTGACGGGGGTGGTTTTAGGAAAACAACAGTAGTACGTGAGCGCCTTCCCAGGGGGGGGGGGGGGGGTCTGTAAGGAAATCTCCGCTCAAAACGGGCCCTTCTGGGCTACATAGCAGTGCAAAGAAATAGCACTCAGTACACATTCGAACCTAAAGTACGACCAAATGCTAGCCAAATAGCACTAATGGGATCTGAGTATACATCTTCTCTATGCTGTATAAGCATACTTATTAAAATTTCATGTCGTACTTTAGATCTCTCGTCTGGAACTGATTTTATTATTTGCCATATTTGCCATATTTCTGTGACTGAGCCTCACACACAAAACAGGTTGGTTCCACAAATGCAACAGTGCTTTGCGGACAAAATTTCTGTTCTCACAAAAGATAAGCCCTTTAATAGAGCAGCAACATTCATACACTGCGGCAAGGAATGACTTTTTAAACCGGTGGCAAAGTGCACAGCCTGTTTCACAAAATACTGCCTGAAGTTTTATGTACAGTCTTCCTTCTGCTCTAACAATCAAACTGTACTTGGGAGAAGTGTCATCGCTGCTGTTCTCCAAGTGGCCACAGCATGCCATGTCTGTTTTAACATAGGGTCAAGAACACAGTTTTCTTTCAAAAGCTTTCACAATTTAGCTTTCTAGGAGAGAGTATTATGTCTTACTGCAGCGTTCCCTGCCACTGCTATGCAAAATAATGTTCACATTTACAACGATCTGCACTCGGTACAAGGAAGAAATCCCATCCTCGGACACGCTACTGATGGCTTTTCACCACCGTGTTATACGCAATACTCGATACAAACATGGACACGCACTTACAGAAGCATACCATGTGACAGTCACTATCGATTAACACGAGGAAAGGGGTCAAGGGCTCGTTTATTTGTTAGAAACAACTCAATGAGCCAACAGACATTGAAGCCTTGGAAAGCATAAGGCAAGTTAATTGTAGTATTGTAATGGTGCGGTAAGTAGAATGAAATTAAAGTGGACAAAAAGACAAACCGGCCTTCGGTTGGAACCGAACCCACGATCTTAAGATCAAACGTCCAATGCTTATGGCAAGGCCGTGGGTTCGGCTTCCACTGAAGGCTTGTTTGTCTTTTCATCGACTTTAATTTATTTCGACTTACTCCGCCATTACAATACTACAATTAACTTTCTCTATGCTTTCCAAAGCTGCATTATCTGTTGGCTCATTAAGTAGTAACTATCGCAGGAATTCTAAGCCGGCGCGTTTCCCTTGCACTGGTTACTTCATGCATATAAAATCCCTTGTGCAGCCAATCTTCTACTGGTGCAACTTACCACACACTATTGCTGCATTTCTGTGTACAGTGTACATCCCTTCACCTGGTGAGCTTGTAAACAGCTTTTGGTGACGGATGGAATTAAGGAAGACCTCTTGTCACTAGGGCGACTTCTGATCTTCTTGCGGCTTCGTAGTGGTAGCTTGAAAACTCACAATCGTATTGTTGTCCATTCTCCTGAATAGAAAAAAAATCATTCAGGTCATGTGGAAGCCATAAAAAGAAAATGGTGAATGAAAACCTCGTCTAATAGGCGAATTAGAGCCGCAAATTAAATTTCCACAAACATACCGCGTGAAGATTTCGGTCCCTGAGGTTACTTAATGTGGCAGTCTAATCTCTGCTTACTTGAGGTAGGTCCAGAGATAACAGCATCCAAATGTGTGCACATATGTGCAGTTTATTGAATGCTTTGGTTGATAAACAAAAAAGAAAGAAGGACCATGGTTACTACGGTAGAAGCATGGTTAACTTAGCGATTCATGTCTGACAGTGCATACAAGAATGCTGCAAACATAAATAGTATGTGCGCAACGTTCAGTGGCAGTGCCTTTTAGTGTGCTGTGCATTGCAAGCCTTGATCAAGGGATATTTCTTTCTTTAATGTGCAAGTAAATTGTCCCACTGCATAAACATGCAGTATTAAGAATGATGAACTTATTTTTTATACAGATAATAGAAACCCTTCTTCATAGAAAGTACAGTACATTTGCTTCTAACATATCATCCACGTAGTACGTACATTTCCTGCTGTAGGCTGATTTGGGAGAGAGAGGCAAAGCTTATGCTGTGGTCTGTAATAGTTTTTTTTTGGAAGAGCTTCTTCTTGGGAGAGTTGGTGCGTAACTGTTCGGTATCGTTGCGCATTCAACGGACGAACGCATGAAGGAACAGAGTAAACGGAAAGAGCGCAAACTATCAACTGGATTTATTGATTCGGTCTTTGCATATATATCCATGTCCCAAACAACTCGAAAAAGGGGGAAGAGAGGAGGAATCACATATCAACAACCTCACGTCAAAAAGCTGCCCAGAAAATCGCTTTCTGCTCTATATAAGGAAACAGATGTGTCACTGACGCAGTTATCGCCAGCATCCTTAATATGAAAAGCTTCCAGCAGCTCGCGCGCTATTCCCTCTCTGCTTCTGCCTAGAATTTTTACTTTTTTGAAAAAGGGCTCACACCCCCTGCATGAGCTACAATGCGCGGGCAAGATCGTTCCTTCTCTCCTCGTGATCGATGCAGCATGTTCCGCTATGCGTTCATTTACGCAGCGCCCTGTTTGGCCCACGTAAGAACGTCCGCACGTGAGCGGGATTTGGTACGCCACTCCTGTGGCGCATTTCAGGAACGTCCCCGCATGCTTTTTTGCGCAACCGCTTCGCCGTTCTCCTTTCATGCAAACCCTTGGGCATAAGCTGGCGAGCTTTTTTGACGCAGAAAAAACAATTTGTACACCATGTCTGTCTGCCACCTTTTTTATGTTGTTTTATGTTTTAGACCATGAAAAGGGAACACCACCAGCAAGTAAATTGCGCAAAGGTGAAGCGATGGAGGCGAAGTCTCGAATGAATCTCCGAAATAAGATGCGAGACCCAAGAAAGTTCGCAAATCTGTGGCCTTTTTAGGACGAGGGAAACGCACAACTGCCAATATCTTGCCAGGGTCAGGATGAATGCCGTCCTTGCTGAAAGTATGGTCTAGCACCATGATGCCCTTCGCAAAACGGCACTTTTGGGTGTTGGGCTGAAGGTCGGGGTCGGCGAGACACGTAACAATTTTGTCCCGACGTTGCAAGTGCTCCAAGAACGCTGATGAAAACATAACCCTATCGTTCAAATAGCGCAAGCAAGTCTTCCATTTCAGGCCACGAAGAACGGTGTCAGTCATGCGCTTGAATGTTGCGAGAGCATTGCAGAGGCCGAAAGGCATGACTTTGAACTCGTAGAGGCCATCTGGCGTACAAGACGGCGTCTTTTCTTTATCATCCTCATCCATAGGTATCTGCCAGCAGCCCAACCGTAGACCAAGACTTCGGAAATTAGAAGTACTCGGCACCCTGAAGGGAATTCAAGGCATCATCCTTGCGCGTTATCTTGTTTAATGCGCAGTAATCCACGCAGAGTCCACAAAGCCATCTTTTTCTCATACGAAAACGACAAGGCATGACCAAGTACTGGTAGATGGACGTATTATATTTCGTTGTAACATGCCGACGACGTTTTTTTTATGACTTTTCGTTCTGCGAGCGATACGCGATGCGGTCGACGACTCACGAGCGATCTTCCGTCTGTCTCTATCCGATTCGTGGTAAGTGGAGTATCTCCCAATGAAGCCAAGTACACGTCACACAATGATTTACGTTTTTGAGGTAAAGCTAGTAACTCTTGTGACCCTAGAGGTGTCAGGTCTGAGCTAATTTCAGTGGAAAGAGCAGAGGGTGAGGTGGAGCGTGCAACAGAAAGAGCTGCAGATGAAGCTGCCTCGAGAGAAACGACAGAGACAGACTCGGATTCAGTGGTGCAAGCTAGTTTATAGCGCCTTTAGGATTAAGCACCTTTTTGGATGTCGAATTTATTACACAGAGACGTGCAGAGCCACTCTCAAACCGAACCAGGCCTGTGGCGAAAGCAATGCCTCTTATTAGCCAGCGTGCAGATGGAAGTTCGAGCACGTCACCTGTATCAATGAAGTCAGAGGTGATGTCAACAATCCGCTGATGGCCAAGAGGTATCTCGGTGTCTGCTGGCGTAAGCAAGCGAAGAGGTGCGTCATGTAAGTAGATTGTGCAGAAATAAAGTCGCAGCTTAATGTGAGGTGCTGAGCGCACGAACGCAGCACTGCGAACTTTGTGTGTTGCAGAATTCCATTGCAGTAAACACGAGCGGTGCACATACCAGAAGGTAGAATGGCGTCCCCTTGAGCAGAAAATAGCGTAGGGCAATTGTAGTGGGTATTGACTCTCCGCATACGCGAACACAACTCGCAACGTCTAATTTTCATAAACAAGAACCTGTGTTAACCGAAGCTTCCATACGAACACCTTCCACTGCAACACCTTCCACTCCAAAATGTATGTCATATCAGAGCATAAACAGGAGCGTAGTACAGAATTTGGACTGGTATAGCGCATTATGGAAAACGAGAAACGGTCAAACAGACCGAAACAAAAGGACAGAGCGCTCTGTCCTTTTGTTTCGGTCTGTTTGACCGTTTTCCGTTTTCCATAATGCGCTATACCAGTCCAAGCACGTCGATCCATCTCGCCCAATCTTCAAAACTTGTAGTACAGAAATCACTATACTATATACTATCTCCTCAACAAGCATTTTGTAGCGCAAAATAATTATGCGTCAGTGCTGCCAACAGCTGAGCTTGGGCTGCCATGGTGTCAAGTAACGTCCACAAAGTATAAATACTGGCACATACATTCTGCGAAATCTGCGTCTTTCTTCCAGCTCGAAACGCAGATTTCGCAGAGTATATGTGCCAGTATTTATACTTCGTGGACGTTACTTGACACCATGCCAGCCCAAGCTCAGCTGTTGGCAGCACTCACGCATAATTATTTTGAGCTACACAGTGCA
This sequence comes from Hyalomma asiaticum, assembly GCA_013339685.2. Classification (NCBI taxonomy): domain Eukaryota; kingdom Metazoa; phylum Arthropoda; class Arachnida; order Ixodida; family Ixodidae; genus Hyalomma; species Hyalomma asiaticum. The sequence goes on from JABSTT010002084.1 coordinate 39,488, forward strand.
AATGATAACATGCGATGCTAAGAAAAAATATTTTTCACCGCTACACAAATCTGCATTGCGGCGAAGCTTTCCTTTCACAGGAGTTACAAGATAATCTGCATAGCAGTATGCGGCCGGCGAAGTCATTTCATCAGAATGAAGTTAGGAAAGTAAATTAAATCTCCTTGTGTCCCCCGCCTTAAAACTAGCGTGACCTCATTTTGCTGTTGTACGTAATCTGTTTTCGCATAAATTCACAACAATACATGTCTGTAATACGGTGGAGCTTACCACCGCACATCTGCTATCAAACTATGCAAGCATGACTTATCATAAGTTCTCATAACAAGAATAAAACTCTCGCATCACTAGCTCATTTTTAAGCATCTGTGACAGAGGATCTTATTAAAGCTGTTTTGTGCATTTTTATTGTGGTGTCTTTAGCGGAGAAGAAATGAAAAACAAAAGCTAACTGGCCAGCCACAAGTGTTGCAAACCTCTCTGATGGAATGGAAGAAAAAGAGTGCATTCCGTGAAATGACCTCTATGTTTGGAAATTTACAACACACTTTGGCTTCAAACCAGTTCTTTGCAACTATGTGGAATATCGAAAGTTTTGTTACTGACCACCTTTTCCTTGTCAACAGAACTGATGTTCATTTCCTTACGCATGTGCTTGTTAAAGCGCACTTATTTTCCTATGACTGCATAATTAATGCAAGACTTATAGAAGACCAAATCAGACTTCACATAGTTAGAAATGTAACTGAATGCAGTAAATAGCAAAAGCTCTTGCAACAATGTATTTCACAAAGTAAATATTGTCAGAGCACACCTGTCTGCGCATTACTGCCCGATGTTTGTATTAGGAACCCAAGAGAGATATCCTTGTTAAATTCAGTGAACTGTCTGAGACACATTGAAAGCATCCCTATGCTTGAGTAATGCGCCAGCGGACCTATTGTACAGCTTGCGTTAGAATGCACCAGTGCCGTCTTAGCACTTCACAAGTATTTAATGTAAAATAGAGTGGAAATACAAAACCTGGCACCAAGATTTATTTATGGATGTAAAAAAATAATTTGTTGTTTTTACTGAACAAGATCAAGTCACACAAGCTGAGAAGGCCACAAGGGGCCTTGAAAATGTGAAAATACTTGCACCTGCAAAATTTTTACCGACTCTGAATTTGACACATGCAGTGACTACGGCCATGCCTTGTTGCTAGAAAATTTGTTCAGTGCAAGATATGTCGGAAATAATGGTGATAACAACACCTAGAGCAGAGCAGACCCACTTTCCCATGTATTTTGGCATGGAGGATAATTGCAACTTGCCCCCCTTTTTTTACATCCACATACGAAAAAGCCTGACAACTAGCACACTGCTAAGATATCAACGTTCACAAATACAGGCGTTTGGAATATTCGGGTTTTTCAGCAATGTGAAAAGCTGTAGCCACATTACTTTGTAATACAGCTTGTAGACAGCAGCTTTCTCGTGGCACACATCCTACGTAAAACAGACTTCTACTGTGTTGTGCTGGAATGGCTGCTGGTGGAGCACAAACGCTGCATACGAGCCAGCTGTGCTTGGAAAGGGATAGTGTAGCAAGGGCAAACAGCCGTTTTAGATCCTCTTCAAAGAACTGTAGCTTGCCGTCTGGCAAGCAATGTGCTTCAGCAGCTATCACCTACTGTTGAAATCTGAACAAGCACTCCTTCTTATGCACTTAAGGTATCTGAAGTGTATTGCATGGCAGCGCTGTAGTGCACTCTAAATTTTATCACAAGATGTAAAGATTTCATTCTCTTCGAAATGGAGCTGTTTTTCTTTAAAAATGCATGCCAGTATCTGAGGCACGAATTTCTTAGTTTTCACGTTTTATATGTGAAATGTTGTTTGTTAAATATCACATTGACACAATTCCTTTTTTCTTGTTTTAGTAAAAACGGAATCTATTTTAAAGGAACGCAATCATTACTTCTCATGCAACAAATTGTTGCTCGTTTGGTTTCAACGATAGTCAGTGCCGAGTGCCCTTCCTGGTTCCTGGCAAGTTTGTTAGTGTGCCTTTACTCTGTTCCGCCGATGTCCAGAGATTCTTGTCATGTTCGTCACCTATTACTCTACCTGTTAGTGTACCTAGCACCTGTCAGAAACGCGCAGACAAAAAAATTCGCTTGAAATTGTTGCTCCAGATGCTCCAAGGCCAAATATACATTAGGAAATAGGTATACATACTGCCACCTGGTAAACGAAGCTCCAGAACTAACCTTAATTGGCAAATCCAAGCGCACAGCACTCACACCGATACATTCACGCACTCCTTCTTTCCCAGTGTAATTGAAATGTTGAATGCATTACCATTCTGTGTTATGAAACAAAATTACTTGTCTAATTTTGAAGTGACTTTGCATAAATATCTGTAATACTGTACCATTTGAACTTGTTGTATTTTGTATTTGTGAATGTCCATTTTTCTTTATGTTACCCTCTCTGTAAGGACCCTCGCAAGAGGGTTGACAGTAGTGTTAAATAAAATAAAGAAATAAATTAGTCTAGGCTTTTCTTACACGCTGATAAAATCATTGCATGAGAAGTATACATTCTGTAGCACAGTTTTCATATGGTGCAAGTAAATGTGGAAAATATACATTCCTACTATACTTCTGGAAGCGAAATGTCAATAGACCGGCTGTACCGCTTACTAGGCAACAGAATACATTCATGCAAGGTATAGTGTGACAGAGCTCATTTATTCTTAGCGATCTTGCGTTCCTTCTTTTTCAGCATGGCAGACTTCAATGTCCATTGCAAGGTTTCTTCGAGGAACAGGAATGGAGGGGGCCGTATCGCCTGATGTGCACTAGTTGGCCTAATTAAAGAATTTATTAAAACATATTTGAAACAATAAGGTTGCGCGAAGAAAGACATTCACAAGGGAGGGTACAGGGAGGATGTAAAGAGAAAAGAAAAAACTAATTTAGCTGAGCACTGTAATACCTGCATGTGTGATCCTCGATTCAGTGAGATTAAGATTAAAGGTTGAAGTGAAAATTTGAATGCACGTTTAGTATTTGAAGCGTTTCTTATATGGCAGAAGGGAACCGATTGTGTTAGCGATACTTCTATCAGCCTGTATGCTGGAGAGAGGGGCTTTCTGGCCGCGCATGTGTAATTCTGGTGTTCATTCTTGGCGCGTGTACACGTGGTCTTGGTGTGACATTCCTATTCATTCAGTGGCTCTGATCATGAATAAAGCAGTGTGAGTTTGCGCTTGTCCCTGTACCCTCCCTTGTGAATGCCTTTCTTCGCGAACCTTTTTGTTTCAAATATGTCATACACACTAGGCCAGGAACGTGTTTTACTGCAGTTTATTAAAACATCTCTATGACCAGCTATTGGGACCTTTATAATTTTTAGATATTGTTAGCAAACAGCATTTTGATATGATTTAGAATGCACTAGAGCAAAACTGAAACTGTTTTACTTTTGAAAGAAAGCCCAATGCCTTCAAGTGTGTCAGACAGTACTGTAGTGTAAATGTAAAAAGTGTGAGCAACACAGTCATGCATTAAGCAATTCCAATTATTTCTTCTGGCAATGTATGCAAGAAGTCGTAACACCAGAAAGCCTGCTATGGTAATCCTTGTGTTCATTTTCCTTAAAACACACCTTGAGGTCATTCTGCAGAAGTTTCTCGTTAATCACAGTGATTAATGGCATCCACTAAAAACATTCAAAAATATTCTACAAAGGCAGCTTCTGTTCCCCTTGCAGTACTGTTGAGCAGAGCACTGGTACCTGTCAGCATTCAAGCCCTTAAGGACCCTGAGCCACATCGCTTGGAAGTTGAACTTGTAATTTGGGGAGAAAGTAAGAAAAAATGTTATTGTGAACACTTAAAGGGAAACTCCGGTAATATCTTTAGCAAGTCAAGGTTATGGCCATTCTATGTTCCTGAGGCACTCCTGTTACACTCCTGATAGCAGAAATGCTCAGAAAATGCAAAAATACTTTTTAATCACAAGAAAGCGTGAAACCGAAGCTGAAATTCAACGTAGCAGTAGAAAATCAGTCAACGAGCCTTTTGCATGGTACTACGGTGCATGGGCCCTTCCCCTAACAGTAGTGTCGGCGCGCGCAGATCTCAAAGGCCATGGTATGGTAGTGGTGCGCTTCTGTCGCTTTGCCTAAAATGACTTCAACACAAAGTGTGGCCAATAATTGTAAGAAGCCAGGTGGGCGACTTTAGGTAACCAGAAAAAATTGTACTGCAACCAACCTGCAAGCCTGTAATTTTGCACAGATGATGGAAGTGTGCCGAGGAACGTGCGCAGTGAAATTTGTACAGATATATCAGCCTCAAAAAATTAGTGGACTTCGCCTTTAAGGTGTCAATGTTGTAGTGACGTTGCTGACAACCTTATGCAGAACCTTGCTGTCCTATAAGAATACAAATGCATGGAAGATGCCTATTCCCAATCACGGGGTACCTATGTAGAGCAGTGACACTGAGTGGATCATATCAGCTGTGGTGAATACCTGTATAGCTGTGTCCATGACATGCACGTATGCACCACATGAAACTTCTTAGGATCAAAAGCCTGCTACGCATTGGCTAACGTGTCGATAAGACAGAAGTTCTCGCATACGTTTTTGTAAATGTCAGTGTGAAAGCAAACAAATTTATGTTTTCAATGCAGCTGATTGAGCCCCTATGAAGATGAGTGGTCAGAAAATGTGTTTACAGCAGATGATGCTCAAAAATAGACTAATGAGCAACATTGTGTTGACTAGAGAGCAAAAACATACAAGTGCAATCATGTGTCTTTCAAGTTCATTGTTCTATTTTGGCTTGTGCTACCACATATGTAACACCTAACAGCAACAAGCATCACTTCTGCTTTTTACGCAGCTCAGTAAGCGCTGGCTGATGTCGCAGAAGGGCTGACCTAAAAATAGTATCGCACAGTGGCTCATGTCTTGCAAGCATGCAGCAGGCCTTTGCCTTCAAGTGCTAGTAACGTCTGCCGAACTTTTTAAATTAGAGCTAGCAACTTGCTCTCCAACTACACAGCATACTAGTTTCCTAGAACAATCGCACGAGAAAATATCCGAGCACCATGGTGCAATGTGCTACCTGTTCGAGGCTTAACAATGCATTCATTTGTTACCATTGCAGTGATGGGAATGCTGCTACAATTGCCTCAACCTGCTACATTTCACAAATTCTCCTACATCCTTGTTAACAACGAGTGAAACTGCTCCAATGCTGCTTCAAAACATGGTCCCTGAGATTGCGAGCATCACTTGCACTTGCAAGCCCAGATGCTACGTACTGGCGGTGTGGCTGTTGTGGGAGTGTAGTGTCGCTGCAGAATTTCACTTGCCCATCGCAAGCTGCGCACAGGTTTAAGTTCGAAGAATCATGCAACACCCTGCACCAAAAGTGTTATTATGAACTAGTTATACCGAAGCCTTGTGAGTTGATAGAGCACTGATAAAAATTCCAGGAGTGGGTGGTGGAACTGCATGTTAGCACGAAGGACTCAAAAAATTATTCAGCAAAAAATTATTCAAAACCTGTTGCGGAAGCAGTGCACTCAACACTTATATTTTGGATAAAAACATGTCGAGTAATTTCCCTGAGCAGGTTGAGCATCTCTTCTGACTTTGTGATATATCTCAAAAGAAGCTACAGCACCTTATTTCATGCATGTACAGATCGCTTGCAAAGTAATACCTTTGTCGGTGCTGTGACTTGTAATTTTTTTCCTAACGATGCTTTCAAGAAAGCCAGGAAGTTTTTAGGTATCATACCATCACCATTGTGTGCCAGCAGTGCATGCTGCCACACTCTGTCGTGACGCAGTATGATGTATGCGTTTGCAAAAAAAGGACATGTCCAGTAGTTTAACCATTTGACTTAATAGTAGTTTCACCAGTGACCTTTGCAGCAACAATATACGTTCGATTTATCAAAATTGTGGATGAATATGTTGCCTTATATGGAGATTATTTGTACATGATCTTTATCCAGACAAAGTTATGAAAAGCTTAATATTTCAGTATGGTGGCATTAACTTGACTGGGCGCTTTGTGCTGTAATTTTATATTGGCTTCTCTTCTTACTTGAAGTACCATCTTTGCTACTGGCTAAAAACCACATTTTTAAGTCTGGTCAGCATGGCACTTTTTAAAATCGGCCTGTTTTAGGTTTCTTCGCTAGTGTTGTTGATGTCTTACTGTTTGCTGTTTATCAAGAAGGAGTCTCGATATCTAGATGGGCCAGTTGTATAGGATGTTCAAATAAACACACACCACAAGTGCTCATGATGTGTGAACTCAGTCCTGCGTTGTTTTCGCTCTCTAAGTGTATTTGTAAAGGATTCTGGTGGGCTGTTCCAATTTTAGCACATCAGGTAGAGGACTGCCTAATCGCGGGCGTAGTACGGCTTAATCCATACAACGTGAACAATCTCGGGTCGCGTCCGACGTCGGCTCGAGCTGGTACTCGTAGTCTGACGGACAACCTCATAGGACACGTCGCTTAGGCGTCGCGTTAGTCTTATGGAGATCGCCGCCATACGGCCGAGACAATGAAGAGTGAACGACGAAGTGCGAGTGTGGTGTGCGTGGCTCGTGCGAGCGCTCGAGCCCGGGCCGGAGGGCCTGGCTGGACGAGCGACGGGGTGCGGCGTCCCGCGACTGGGCGCGGCGTCCCGCGGCTGGCTGGCCGGGACTAAGTGACTGCGGGCCGTGACGCAGCCGTCTCCCATATTCTGTACGGACCAAAGTACCGCCGCAATAACTTTTCCGAGAGGCCCGGATGATGGACGGATGTCCCCACCCAGACGCAGGCGCCTGGTTCATACCGTATGTTCCTGTGGCGAGTGTTGTATCGTTGCGCATCGCCTCTTCCGCTTGCGGCGGATTCGGGTGCGTGCAAGCTGGCGAGCTTCTTCTGCTTTCTGGACAATGTCGTCAGCATTGACGCTTCTTGGAGTTCCACTGTCGACCGGTAGCATTGCATCCAAAGGGGTCGTAACGCAGCGTCCATAAACGAGTTCAAATGGGGTGAATCTGGCAGAGTCCTGCACAGCGGTGTTATATGCGAACGTGACGAATGGCAGAATCTGGTCCCACCTCTTGTGTTCTACGTCAACGTACATCGAGAGCATATCGGCAATGGTTTTATTCGAGCGCTCCGTTAAGCCGTTCGTTTGTGAGTGATAGGCCTTGGTTTTGCGATAATCGGTATGAGTTAGCGTGACAATCTCTTCAACTGATCAGCAGTAAATGACGTTCATCTATTGGTTATTAAAACGGCAGGGGCCCCATGACGAAGTACGATTTTGTGGAAAAAAAGCGTGGCAACTTCTGCAGCGGTTCCACGCGGTATCGCTTTTGTTTCTGCATACCGTGTCAATATGTTGTGTAGTTACAATGAAAAGGGGCGCTTCTCTCACTGATAGTTCCACTGCTCATGGCTAATGGTGAAGTGCACGTCACCTTGACCTTATCCATTGTCATGTAGGCAACTCATAGCCATCTACTAGAGAGAAAATAATTGAAAAGCGATTCATAAAATACTAAAGCAAATTTAATATTCTTTCACCTGACCAACTTGGATTTCGATCAGGGTATTCTACTGACCTTGCGCTTGTATCTCTTACTGACCAACTAATGAAAGCCATTGATTTACAGGATCTTTATTTGTAGATTTTTCAAAGGCATTTGATAGCATTGACCACCATATTCTTCATGTTAAACTAGATTCAATAGGTATAACAGGCCCTCAACCACTACTATTACGCGACTACTTACGTGACAGATATCAGGCTGTTAGTGTTTCCGATCCTTATTCTAAAACATGACTGACTAATTCAGGTGTATTACAAGGATCCATTTTGCGCCAGTTACTTTTTTTACTTTATATTAATAATCTGCCTAACTACATCATATCTTCTAAGTGAATAATATATGCCGATGACGCAACAATTATCAATTCTGATGAATGTCTGTCAGCGGTAATAACCAAGCTTAATACTGATCTTCCTAACTTCTTAGGATGGTGCGAAATTAATAGACTTGCAATTGTGCCACTAAAACTAAATTTCGTCTCTTCTCATTCAAAATAAATCGTCACTGTGCATTCTGCCCATTTCCATTGGTAATCACTTGTTATCCGCAGTCAAGGATGCACTTAGGTTTTAATATTTACTGTAACCTAAAATTTGAGCGCCATATAAGTCATATAAAAAGTCATCACAAATACGAATTCTCATTAGGTCACGTCCATTCTTTTCGCGGCCTGTATAGCTATCACTCTATTTCGTATTTGTACACTCTCACATTAACTACTGCATAACCTCCTGGGGTAACACGTGCACTACTCACCTAAAACCGCTACAGTCTATCCAGAATCAGGCCATCAGAACAATCACGTCGAGTCCACACACCGCCAATGCTAAAGAGTTACTACAAGAAAACAAAATTTTTGACGTTGCCGCCCTTGTTAAATTCAACATTGCCACTTTTCTTTTCAAGATTATTAATGATAAGATCACATTATCGCTATTTCCGATGTCATCTCTAACGAGCACCAACCCAACAAGTTTCGCGCTGCATAATAGCTTCATTCTGGCCAAAGTACGTACAAATTATGGCAAACAGACCGTTCACTTTGCAGCCATATCATCATGGAACGCATTACCATTTGTCATAAAACTTGAGAGAGCCCATAGGTTTTGCCATGAACTGAAAAAATATTTTGTTATGTGATATGGATGGGTCAACTGTATAACCCGTTTTCGTTTTACACCAGCCCTTCTTATGTTGCTTAAGTTATTTTTCATATTTTGCTTTTAGGGGCGAAGCTCCTTAGGGTGTGGGTCGTTCCCTCCTCTGTAGTAGTAGTAGTATGTACGTAGCCACCTCCCGCAGCCGGGAGGCGTGCGCTCGCCCTCGGCGCGTGCCTCCCGGCGCGCAAGCTCTCTCACTCTTCCATCTGCTGTCTTGTGAGAGAGAGAAAGACAGAGAGAGATAGAGAGCGAAAGGCGCGCGTTGACTATGGAAACGCTCTTTCTTCGATGAACGCTCTACCAGTTCGCAAAGAAGGAGAACGCGCCCTCACCCGCGAGAGTACTGACTGCTCGCGCTGGAGAAGCGTTCACCGGCCGCCCATGTATATATATATATATATATATATATATATATATATATATATATATCATTGTGGGACTAGCTGATCCAAAATAAATCGTGTTGCTGGTTTTCACTTCGAGTATTCTTACTTCGCTAATAGACAACCGATGGTAAGACAACGATCTTTTCGCTGTGTATTCTATTTTGACCACATTTACACATGGACAGCGAAAGCGAAACTCTGACATGTAAGACTACGGCAACGCTTATGCAATTCTTATTGCACAATGTCTTTCTTTAGTAATTCTTTTGCGCTTGCGTTGTTTTTAGTTACTAACAACGGCCGATACGCCTCAGAGTTAGAGCGGCTTTGACACTTTCACTATTCGCATTTAGATGGCGCAGCGAAGGTTTGTGTTTTGCGGCGCGTCGTCATCTCGCGTTGTACTATAGAGCTATAGAATGCTATCGAATAGCACTCCGCAAAAATTTAGCGTGCGTGACTCGCGAACGCTAACGCGAAGATTTTCCGCAATTCTAAGTCTCTCTAATACACTCTCCGGTGGTAAGGTCACGTGGCGTGTCAATAGCGGCAATCGTTGGCATATTTGGTACCATAAAATGATCTTTATATATATATATATATATATATATATATATATATATGTGTGTGTGTGTGTGTGTGTGTGTGTGTGTGTGTGTGTACGCTCCTGAGGTATCTTCTTTGTACCGACTACTTCTCTTTAATAATCATACCCTGTCCTGATTAACCCACTCACTGCAACACCTATGAAAGTCTCCCCCCCCCACCCGGCGGAGCATTTGGACAAAAGATGCATATGGGCGCCCACCATCACCGTGCTTCATCTACGTAACTCACCTGAGCACCAGAACAGGAACTGGCCCCCCTGGTGCAACACCATGGCCAACACCTCCCAAGCTACCGGACCAACCAAACCCTGGACCTACGACAACGACATCAACAGAGCTTCTAGCCACGGATGCGACCACACGGGTATGGGAACAAAAGACTCAAAGAGCCTCTGGACTCGGACAGGCCGTCATTGGTAATAAAACGTAGCGACTCTTAACACGCGAACCCTTTCAAGCGAAGCCAGATTAGCTGAACTACTAGAAGAATTAAGGGGTATTAATTGGGATATCATTGGCCTTAGCGAGGTTAGGAAACCAGGAGAAGGGTACTTATCGCTTAATGAAGGACACGTTCTCTGCTACAGAGGACTACCAGAGAAGCGCGAATACGGCGTGGGGTTCCTTATACACAAAGACATAGCAGGTAACATCGAAGAATTCTATAGCATCAACGAAAGGGTAGCAGGCCTCGTGATAAAATTAAATAGGAGATACAAACTAAAGCTAGTACAAAGTTACGCACCAACGACCAACCACAGTGACGAGGCTGTAGAACAGTTCTACGAGGATGTAGAAACGGCAATGAACAAGGTACACACCCAATATACGATTGTTATGGGGGACTTCAACGCGAAAATAGGAAAGAAACTAAAAGGAGAACGTGCCGTCGGTAATTACGGAGAAGGAGATAGGAATAGCAGAGGGGACATGCTAGTAGAATTCGCCGAAAGAAACCACCTCCGTGTAATGAATACTTTCTTCAAGAAACGTAAGAACAGGAAATGGACGTGGAAAAGCCCCAACGGAGAAACGAAAAACGAAATAGATTTCATAATGTGCACTGATCTAGGTATAGTACAAGACACAGAAGTGGTTAATAAGGTTAGAATTAGTGACCACAGACTAATAAGGGCGAAGATATCCCTCAATCTAAAGCGAACAAGGACAAAGTTAATCACACGGAAACAGGCCAACCCCGATAGCGTCAGGGCGAAAAGAGAAGAATTTAGAATTGCACTTAAGAACAAGTATGAGGCTCTAGGACAGGAAGATAATGAGGATATAGAGAAGATGAACGAAGACATTACTAATCTGATCACCGAAACAGCAATCGAAGTAGGGGGCAAAGCACCAAGACATGTTGTGAGTAAACTCTCGGAGTCTACTAATAATCTAATCAAGCAACGCCAACAGATGAGAATAACTAACTCAAGAGACAGGGTAGAATACGCCGAGCTATCTAAGCTCATCAGTAAAAGTAGTAAGGGACGTACGTAACCATAACATGAAAGAAATAGAAGCAGCCGTCAGAAAAGGAGTCAGCATCAAAACAACGAAAAGGAAGCTTTGTGCGGGAAAGAACATAATGCATGCAGTGAAAGATAAGCAGGGCAACATCGTTACTAACTTCAGTGGCATAACCAAAGTGGACCGAGGATTTCTATTCCGAACTATACAGCTCAAATACGAGTCTCCCCACCATGAGCGTATTAAATGCCGAGCAGGACTGCGAAATCCCATGCGTCACTGCGGACGAAGTTAGGAAAGCAATACAGGGCATGTCCCGCGGAAAAGCGGCTGGAGATGACGGCATAACCGCCGACTTGATCAAAGATGGTGGAGACTTCCTAACTGGAAAGCTCGCGACACTATACACTCAATGCCTCAAAACTTCAAATGTACCCGAAAGCTGGAAAAACGCAAATATTCTATTATTACATAAGA
>JABSTT010002085.1:0-53352 GCA_013339685.2 Hyalomma asiaticum
CGTGGCAGGTGTCGACGGGGCTGGAAGAACTCACCATTCTGCGACCAAAGTAAACCTTGTGCCTAATACTTTTTCATACAACGCAGCTATTTAAAAGCATTGCAAACGTTCGTGTATTTCATCTCCTACGGCACATTACTGAAAGGCTGTCCAAATAGAAGCTTGGCCGTTTGAAGGGTCCCTCACCAGGTCTGGCCGTTTGAAGGATCCCTCACCAGGTCTGGGCATTCTGAGATCACACGCGCATCGCGTACATTGCGGGTTCAGGATTCTGCAAAGAGGAGCATCGCTACGCGCGGCGGAGGGCGCTCAAATTTTATGCTCTCTTCTCACAAGCACCGCGCGCCGCGATGCGGCGGACGGCGCTCCGCACTGCAGACAGCACGCTGCTTCACTGAAGACCGTCGCATGTGACGCTTGTCGATAGCGCGCGTCGCCCTGCCCGAACCAATCAGGAGACGGCGCTTCCGCGGCTTGCACCTCGAATAGAGATGACAAGCTGGTGCAAAACAAGGCGCGACGCCATTGCGTTTTGTTGCTGTCTTTCCCTCGCCATTCAGCGTCGCAAGTCCAGGGGGTGTCATTGATTGATTTGATTGATTTGTGGGGTTTAAGGTCCCAAAACCAGCTCTGATTATGAGAGACGCCGTAGTTGATTGATTTGTGGGGTTTAACGTCCCAAAACCAGCTCTGATTATGAGAGACGCCGTAGTGGAGGTCTCCGGAAATTTAGACCACCTGGGGTTCTTTAACGTGCACTGACATCGCACAGCACACGGGCCTCAACATTTCGCCTCCATCGAAATGCAGCCGCCGCGGCCGGGATTCGATCCCGCGACCTTCGGATCTGCAGCCGAGTGCCATAACCACTAGACCACCGTGGCGGGGCTCCAGAGGGTGTCATACTGGCAGAGAGTCTCGCCTCCTGAAATCTTTGTTTCTCGCCGCTTGAAACATTTTTATCTCCGCTCATGACGCACTAATTGGAAGAATCCTCGAGGAACAACGCTTCCTATTGTTTTCAAAAGTTGGCGCACGACAAACACGGACGAAGAAAGAGAGAGACGCGACAAAGCGCTGTGTCCCGTGTCGCTCTTTTTTTTTTTTTGTGCTCATACTTGAAAACATGCTTTACCCAGCTAGCCCGCCACTACTATCAGCATCATCAGCCTGTCTACGCCCACTGCAGGGCAAAGGCCTCTCCTATAGATCTCCAATTACACCTGTACTGTGCTAACTGGGCCCAATTTATCCCCTCAAACTTCCTGAGCTCATCTGCCCACCTAACTTGCTGCCGCCCTCTGCCACGCTTCACTTCTCAAGGAATCCACTCTGTTACCCATAATGACCAACGGTTGTCCTGTCTTCGCATTATATGGCCCGCCCACGCCCATTTCTTCTTAATTTCTCTTAATATGTTCCTAACACGCGTTTGTTTCCTAACCCACTCCACCCTCTTCTTGTCTTTTAAGATTACACCTACCATTTTCCGTTCCATAGCTCGCTGCGTCGTCCTTGCGTCGTCCTCAATTTAAGCTGAACCCTGCTAGTTACCCTCGAAGTTTCTGCCCTTAGGTTAATGCCTTTATGATGCAGCTGTTACGCACTTTTTTCTTCAGAGACAAAGGTAAGCTACCATTCATTATCTCACAACGCTTGCCAAATGAACTCCACTCCATTCTAATCCTCCTCATTACCACAGCCTCATGATTCGGATCAGGGGTCACTACCTGACCGAAGTAGACATATTCACTTACTACCTACAATGGCTCGCAAGCTATCTCAAATCGCTGTGCTCGCCCAAGGCTATTGAACATTACTTTAGTTTACTGTATATTATTTTCAGGCCCACTGTTCAACTTTGCCTGTTTAGGTCAGTAATCATGCTTTGTAATTCATCTCCCGAGTTAATTAGCAGGGCAATGTCATCAGCAAATCTGAGGTTACTCAGGTATTCCCCATTCACTCTTACACCCACCTGTTGCCAATCCAGTGTTCTAAATACTTCTTGTAAACATGCTGTGAACAACATTGGAGAGATTGTGTCCCCTTGTCTTCCGCCCCTCCTTATAGGTATTTTGCTGCTCTGCTTATGGAGGACTATGGTGGCTATGGAGCCGCTGTAGATGTGTTCTAGTAGTCTTACGGCTCGTCGGTGCCCCGATTCCGCAATGTCTGCATTATTGCTGAGGTATCGACCGAGTCAAATGCGTTCTCGTAATCTACGAAGGCTATATATAGGGGTTGGTTATACTCCGCGCATTTCTCTGTCACCTGGTTTATAGTGCGAATATGGTCTACACTTGAGTAGCCTTTACGAAACCCTGTTTGTTCGTTAGGTTGACTGAAAGCTAAGCTGGCATAAATTCTGTTAGCGATTACCTTGGTAAATACCTTGTAAACGACTGACAGTAAGCTAAGCGGCCTGTAATTTTTCAAGTCCTTGGTGTCGCTCTTTTGGATTAGGGTGACGTTTCCATTCATCCAAGATTCCGGTATGCTCGCAGTCATTAGGCATTGCATACACAGGCTTGCCAGTTTTTCCAGTATAATCTGCCCACCATCCTTTAAGAGATCTGCGGTTATCTGATCCTCATTGGGTGCCTTTCCCCGTGAGCCCACCAGTCTGTCCTTTCGTGCTCTCTACTGGCCGCTTACGAACCTCCAGTGTATAGTCGAAGCTTGGAATGCGGCCTGGTGAAGGCCCCTTTAGAGGAAATAAGGGGTTTTTTAACGCATGTAGCGCTGTATTCGTGCTGAAATATTACAATGAAGCGGGTGGTGTCCTCTAAGAGCCTTTGGAAGGTAACCATTGGAAATGACAATCCAAAAAATCACAGCATATCCACGGGGTGAATGATGATGAGTGGGCGAAACTCCGGAGTGAATCATCGGTAAACCGTGAATCATCCGTGTAATTCGCCCAATCGATCATCATGTAAAGAAACACTGTATTCGAACGCAGGGATCTCGCGTTTAAGGGGACGCTAGCACAAACGCGTTATAAACGTGCAGTACACTCTAGTAAGGGGAGAGGCCACAGCGTCTTACGCAGCCCCTTACACAGGCCGGAACGCGCACCGCGTTTGCCGACGCCAACACATGACTGCTGAAAGAGTATAAGGGGGAGAGGCCATAGCGTCTTACACCAGCTTCTTACACGCGCCGTAACGCGCTAGCACAAACGCATCATGATTATCATCATCATCGTTAGAAACGGGCAGTCTTTCGTTAATGTTGGTTATTTAGTGTCATCGTGGTGCATGTTACCATGTGCGCTTCGTGGCGTAGCGCATGGCTTCAGGAAAAAGGTAGATGATGATGATGATGATGATGATGATGATGATGATGATGCGTTTGTCCAGGTAGCTGGATGGATGGATATTAGGAGCGTCCCCTTTATAACGGGGCGGTGGCCGGGCCACCAAGCTCTAGCTTTATTTCTCTTTCGTTTACAGTTCCATTTCTTTTCCCGAATCACACATATTTTCCCAACTAATTTTTTTCCCTCGTCTATTTATTTTATCTATTATCGTTCTGCTGTGATGTAACAGTCTTACCCGAACTACCTTGCGCTTTTGTTTGCTCCATACTTTTGCGCCACCAATGCTCTAAGCGCCTTTTACTTATATCTATCGCCGGCATGTTCAGCTTTCCCCTGTTACTCCTGAAACCCATGGCCTCCTGTAGGGTAGTGTCCACAGCTACACCTGGGTGGACATCTGTACATTCAATCAAAATATGGTCTGTCGTTTCCCTAGCTTTTCCACAGCATGTACATGTATCCCCTTCTTTATTGAATTTCGCTCTGTAACTTTGGGTTCTCAGGCAACCGGACCTTGCCTCAAACAGTAAAGCGCTTCCCTTTGAATTATCGTAGAATTTTTCTCTCTTGATTTCGTCTTTCCCTTTTCGGTAGTTGTTCAATGCCGGTTTCTTCTCCATTCTTGCTATCCAATCCGAGTTCTCCGCCACTCTGACCATGCTCTTAACGCTCTTTTTCGTCCCATCCGTTTCGTTACTGGATGTATCCTTTCTGGTAAGCTTCCTAGTTCTCTTCCTCCATTGTGAATCAACGTTCTTCCTATACAAATACCTGAATACTTTCGCTGCCCATCTGCTTTCTTTCATATTCCTTAATCTCTGTTCGTACCTAATTTTACTCTGAGCTTCCCTTCCCTCAAAGTCAGACCATCCCATATCTCCCTTAACAGCCTCATTTGTGGTCTTCCCATGGGCACCCAGTGCGAGACGTCCGACCGTCCTCTGATTCACGTCCAGCCCTGATTGTACCTCTGACCTCATGCACACCACTGAGTTTCCGAATGTAAGTGCTGGCACCATTACACCTTTCCACAAACCTCGAATTACCTCGTACCTGTTGTAACCCCACAGCGCTCTATGCTTCATTATTGCGGAGTTCCTCTTTCCTTTAACTATCATAGCTTTTTCTTGTACTTCCATGTATCTTTTCCCATCATTTATCCATATCCCGAGGTATTTGTACTCTCGTACTCTGGGTATCTCCTCGCCCTGTATTGATATGTTCTGATCGTTGCTATCATTGAATATCATCCAGCCGCATTTTGTCACACTAAATTTTAGCCCTAAATCTTCACTTTCCGGACCACGTATACTAACCAGACCCTGCAAATCTGTTCGACTGTCTGCGAATAGCACAATATCGTCTGCATAAAACAACCCGGGGAGCTTTTGTTCTATCACTATACCTGCCTGTCTGTACGACAGCTTAAAACCAATATTGGTCATCTCCAATGCTTTCTCCATTCTCCTCATGTAAAACATGAATAATAGTGGGGACAACGGGCATCCCTGCCTCAACCCTTTACCTATATCGACGGCCTCCATTCTACCATTACTCGCCACACCTTCCCATTCCACACATACTGTATTTCCACTGTATATTTCCTTTAGGAGCTCTGTACAGTCATCCCCTATACCAGCCTCTTTCATTATGTCCCATAAAATATTCTGATTCACATTGTCATACGCACCCTTAATATCCAAAAATGCCAAATGTAGAGGTCTGTTCTCTTTTCCGGCTATTTCTATACACTGCGTAAGCGCAAAAAGGTTATCATCTAATCTCCTGTCGACTCGAAATCCATTTTGGAGTTCGCCAAAAGTGCCATTAAGCTCTGTCGATATCTGCATTTTCAATTTAATTGCCTGCATCGCCAAACTGTAGAGTACTGATGTAATGGTCAGTGGTCTATAGGAGCGAATGTTATTTTTCTCTCCCTTGCCCTTATAAATGAACTTCATACTACTTTGACGCCAACTGTCCGGTATTCGCCTGTCTTTTAACGTTTTTTCAATTGCTTTTAATAGGGCTTCTTTGCTGTTTCTTCCGAGCTCATTTATTACAGTAATGCTAACCCCATCTAATCCTGTGGCTGTTCGTTTGGGAATCATTTACTCCGCCTTCTTCCAATTGAAATTTTCCAGAACTAGTGCTTCCACTTGGTCTCCCTTGCTACTGTTACACGTCGTAAAGGGAGCCTCGTCATGCTTCTTAAAGGAATCGGCTGTTGCGTTTCGGATATAAGTCAATGCGTCGTACCCCTCCAATTTATTTCCTTCTTCATCCACAATATGCCATTGCTTAGTTACAGTTTTCTTCCCCAGCGATTGCAGGTGGTTCCAGAAAAGCCTAGATGCGTCCTTCTTTTTGCGAATGTCCGATATCCAACGTTCACTTTGGCCTTTAATCTTGGCTTCAACTAAACTCTGTACCAGGGCTTTTTTCTCGAGATATGTTTCCCATTTTTGCTTGACCTCGTCTTGTGGCCTCTGCTCCTTTTTTGCCTGCCTATGTATTCGAGATGCTTCCCGTCGATTCTCAATTGCGTCCTGAATTTCCCTGTTCCACCATCGTTTTGGCTTTCGCTTTCCCCTCCAGCAACTCTTTTGTTTCTCTTTCGTAACTTCAGTCCTTATTATATTAATAAGCTCATTATAATCCCACACTTTGCCTTTTGTTCTGCTCACTATGTCCTCGATTGTTGCGACTACGTTCCTAATTTGTTTTTTACTGAGAAAGGAGCTGCCCGACTTTAATTCGATGCTCTCTTTATGATCTACATATCCCATTCGCAAAGTTATGCGTTTATGGTCACTCCCCAAGCTGCTACTCCCTTCCTCATCTATGCTCATTTGTCTCAACTTTTCGTGAATTCCTTCTGTCATGAGGCAGTAATCCATTGTTGACTCCCTGCTTCCGACCTCCCATGTTACCTGCCCATCGCACTTAGGACTCATGTTAACTATATCGAGACTATGTTGTTCGCAGAGCTCTAGCATCAACTTGCCGTTACAATCTGTATATCCGTCGAGGTCATGCACATGAGCATTCATATCTCCTAAGAGGATTATTTCGGCCCCGTTACCAAATTTCTGAATATCCTTGCTTATGCAATTCACTAACTCCTGATTTTTCTCTTTGCAGTTATTTCCAGTCCACATGTAAACTACACCCAACATAGTTTTCTTCCCGCTTACCGTTCCAGATACCCAGAGGTGTTCTTCACATGTCGAAGTAATCCTACACCAGTTTGCTTCCCGATGAATTAGCATACCGATTCCCCCACCTTTTCTTTCTGATTTTGTCCTGTTGCACCCTTCCCACACATAATTTGCAATAATTGGTGGCTCTTCCGAGTCCCGAAGGTGCGTTTCTGTAACGGCGTAAACCACTATCTGTTTATGTTCAACTGTTCCTCTATTTCTAACCATTTTGTCGGTTTTCTGCCACCTTGCATATTTATGTAGCTTATTAAACCGCGCTGCCCTTTCTTTCTCTCTTTCCCCTTTGCCCTTTTCCCTTTGTTATCAATTCTGTGTTCCAAAGGGTCCCCCATAGATGTTTCTTCCCTTTCTACCGTGGACACCGGAGGGCTCGTGTGCCCTCTAAAAAAGCTACTGCGCGTCCTGCTAGGCGCCAGCCCACCTCATGCCCAAGTTTACGGTCAAAGTGGATTCCATCTCTCTGGAAACCACCCCATCTGTGCACTTCTCTGTTTATGTCGACAACCTCGAAGCCTTTAGCTCGACTAAGCCGCCAAATCGTTTCGTTGGCGGTGACAACTGCTCTTTGTAGGTTTAGGTCTTTCAAGGGTACCTCGGGGATTGTGCACACCACAATTTGCACCTGGGGGGACAATTCCCGCAACTCATCTACTCCTCTTGTTAACCTCTTTATTTCTGGGGTCCTTCCGTTCAACACGTTGTTCAGCCCGCCAGCTATCACAACCAGCAGCCTGGACACACAACGCCATCTATTGAGCCATTCATAAACTAAACTAGAGGTGGCTACATACATACAGAGGAGGGACAGACCCACACCCTAAGGAGCTTCGCCCCTAAAATTCAGCTTACTGGAAGTCACAGCTGCAGTGGTACTGTGATCGAACCTTTAAAAAATGGTTACGGCTTAGCTCTGCTAGGGCCGGCTGTGCAAGCGAAAGCTTGT
Source organism: Hyalomma asiaticum (assembly GCA_013339685.2). Lineage (NCBI taxonomy): Eukaryota > Metazoa > Arthropoda > Arachnida > Ixodida > Ixodidae > Hyalomma > Hyalomma asiaticum. The sequence goes on from JABSTT010002085.1 coordinate 7,493, forward strand.
CGTTCTGCGTTGCTATGCCGGGTTGGGATCACATAGACAACCACATGTTTTGCATCTTTTGCACTGTTTATTCACGGTTTGGTTTCACGGCAGAAAATGCTGTGAAGCCCGTAGGGTGGTTCCGCACAGCTTGCCGTTTTCGCCGCTATGAACGCGCACGCAACTTTATCGCAGATGGACCAGTGTCCACATTCACTACTTCCATCCCGCGACCACGCCACCACAGCCGTGCAGAACCAACTGTTGCGTTAACCCGCAGACCGACGTGGTAGAAAGCGCCTGAGGAGAGCGGTGAGCACGTGGATGCGGCTAGCGACGTAGCGGTAGTCGGCAGTGGCAGCTGTCGGGGCAGCAGCAGCGGCGGAACGTGGCCACTCAAGTGCAAACACACACACAAGCACACACACACGCGCGTGCTCGTGTGTGTGTTTGTGCGCGAGCGGAGCGTGCCTATAGTAACGCGGTATTTGCTCGTCGTTTCAAGGTCAAGCGGAGATACACGGCGGAACTCACTGGGATGGCTTTTGATTTAAAATTAAGGTTTTTAGGGGCGAAGCTCCTTAAGGCGTGGGTCGTGCGTCCCCGATGTATGTAGTAGTATTAGTAGTAGTACTAGTAGTAGTAGTAGTAGTAGTAGTAGTAGGTAGCCACCGGCGCGTGCCTGCCGGGAGGCACGCACGCGCCGAGGGCGAGCGCGTGGCTCCCGGCACGCGCTCGCCCGCGAGAGACAACGTTGGCGCAGGCAGCATCTGCTAGCGAGTTTCTTGATTGAGAAATACCGACTGCTCGCGTTGGAGAAGCGTTCACCGGCAACCCATATATATATATATATATATATATATATACCCCAGCAACCGCGTGGCATACTTCGCTTACCCGCTGGCGTTGTTATGTCCCTAATTGGGGGTGCTCTAGAACAAGAATTTGCAAAATGTTGAAAGTGACGCAACACCAGGCTTTCAGGAGGTGATAGTGACTGCTCGTATGACACCCTCGCTACATGCCGACGCTGCGGCAGGAAGCACGCGCTGTCCTGCTCACAGCTGGTTGTCCCTTCCGAGGAGGCAGCCGCCGGCAGTGCCACCTCCTGATTGGTTAGGGCAGGTAGCCGTGCGCCCTCGACGATTGTCACGTGTCATGGTCAGTAGTGACGCCGCACCCCTGTCCGTATAAGCACCGTATTGTGCGTAGCCTCTTGGAGCGAGAGGACTGCGAGAAAAAAGTAAGCGGCGTTCAGTTCTAAAGTTAAGCGCCACCCGCAGCTCGAAATGGCCGGACCCGGTGAGGGTGCTCTTAAGATGCCCCATAGCGGGCTGCCAATAAAAACGGGCGGTTTATCTTCAGCATCTTTAATGCACAGTGCTTAATCGATAATCCTTTTTGGGCGACTTTGAGATGAAAACGGCATTTTCCTGATATATGCATGATAGTGCGGAAAATAATGCGAAACGCTTTTCGCGCTGTTTTCTGTTACACTGCCTCCGCTCCAGCAAAACCGCGGTGACGACAACCGCGATATCTTTGCGTATAAATTTCAGGCTATCCCCTTCTGAACGATCGACCTACTGTCAGAAATATCACCAACAGAGAAGCAACGGTAACGTTCCGTCCATGGCGTTACGGCATGGATGTAGGAGTGGGAAATCCTCTACAGTATTCGGTTCAGTACAGGGTAAGTTTTTTTTGTTTTCTCGTGCGCATGCTGTGAAAGAAATGAGCAGGTGCTACCCTCTAGTGGAAAAAGGATGCGAAAGTGGGGGCGTACAGCTGGAACCGATCAAGCTCCCCCCTCCTCGGCATACAGTGGACCCGCTCCGACAAACTGCACATTGGGCAATTAGGGAAACGCCACTGAACATTGTACCGCAGCGACATTTCGCACGACACATTGAAGTGCACCGTCTCGAACGTCCAATAGTGTCTAATGATGGTCGACGATACGCAGCCATTCAACGTCGCATCACGATCCGTTGCGCTCCTGCGCCGGTCGCGGAGTTTTCGCTTTTTTGTACCTCACAATGCAACCTTGAAACACATATAATATTCAATGAAGAGATCGCTAAAAACGATGTAGAACAGGGAATGTCGCTGTAGCCAACGTTTCGACAAGTTGTCTTCGTCAGGATAACGACTCAATCCGTCCCGACGAAGACAAGTCCGCTTGTCGAAACATTGGCTACTGCGACATTCCCTGTTCTTAATCGTTTTTAGCGATCTGTTGACCGATTGGAGCCTCCATGTTCCCCTGAGATTCTCTTCTAGTTTGGATACAGATATCAAAGGCTTTCGCCTTTGAAATGATGCGGCGTCCTCAGAGGGAGTATCGGCAAGCCTGCAACCTCTTTGAAGGGCTATATTGTGACACTTTCTTTCGCAGCCAACCTGCAGCTAACGTGTCCCACTACGTGATTATCGCTCAAGAAAGACGGGAGCGCATAAAGGAAACAAAAATATGTCAGCTAGAGACATGTCGTGCAGCAGATACCAACCAGATCAAACTGAAGTTTTTGTAATAATTATCCTTGCTTCGTTCGATGGGTGCTGATTCATTGAAGAAATCAAAAGAGTTTGTGCTTTTAATATCGTTTGTATATCTTGTTGTTGTAGAAAGTTTCGTAGAGCATATGCATGGCGCGTCCTTCAAATAGCGGAGGGTATTGGCTGGCGTGCTTCCTTAACACTTTGACGTCAAGCTTCATAAAGGGCAACCCCGTCAATTTTCGAGTGTCCACTGATATCGATGAAATTTTCGGTGTATATTCTCATCGGTACTGTAATAATATATCAGGCCAGGAAGTTGCAAGTCATTTTGGTTTTCCTGAAAATGAACTTTGAAATTTTTTAGTGAATTCCCATACGGTCCGCCATGTGTTTTTGATACCTTCAACGCTGCCTACCCGATCAGGCGGACGCTCAAGAGCAAAGCGGGGACAGTTCAGTGCTCAAATTGACAGCTGTCAAGCTCAGAAAAGCTGACAGAACTCAATACATCGTTGGATGACACCGCCGCCTTGAATTTTCTGCCACCAGCTCCATATTTGGGATGGTAGGGAGGCTGTCAGGTCGTCGCATACGCTGCAAGAAGCATCTACCCGTTTAGATTTAGGTTTGAACAGACCGCTAATTCTGTTATTTGAAGTTATTGGCGAGTTTGTGGCAAATTGAACAATCCTGTCTGCGACAGGGCTATCAGTGGCATTGGAAAACAGTGGTATCAGAATATGGTGATAAAACCGCCCCGAGTTCCCTTTTAAGCAGCTTGAGACATCAGTGGATAGTCGGATCATCACCATATTGACTGGTGAGTGATTCCATGATTGTAAAGTAACAGTGCGGTGGTAAAAATATTAATGTCTCCTTCCTACTTCAAATCTTATGTTGCTTTTATCGAACTGAAGTACTCTCATAAGAAAGGTCGCTCAAAGGATGCATCGGCTCCATTAGGCAGACGGAGATGTGCGTCTGACTCACGGGATATGAGTGCATTCGTCCCTATTACATTTACTGTTACTCTTCACTTGTGTGAAAGGGTTAAATATGCGGAAAATTTCAAAATTCGCTTCGCTCGAAATAGCTGTCTTGTGCAGCGAGGGTAGTAGCATTCTTAGGTAAGAGCGACTAAGAGGTTGGTCGAAGAAGAGGACGAAGTGCATTCCTTTTTCTTCGTGAGGTGGTACACGCTAAGTGCAATATAAAACTTGTTTTTCTTTTTGCTTGTTCTTATTCTTATTGGCTTAGTCCCTCTTGAAACAACACTAGATTTACTGACTACTGCCGCCCGATTCTTGGCATATCCTCCTCAGTGCGTGAGCGCCATAAAATAGGCTTATTATCATCGTCGTCATCATCATCATCTAAAAATCGGACTATCAGATCTTGGCCAACCCACTGATGTGGGCATGTGCCATGTATGTAGGATCATCATCATTAATTTCGGAGCAGCCCGGTGTCGGCGCGGCGACTCTTCTGCCGTTTTGGTCGACCCAAGTGCACCCCATCGTAACAATATGTTCACAACGTAGACGAGAGGACGTATTCCGTGGATCATTATAAAGCAATAAACTTTTTATAGCCACATTTGTTCGGCAATTCATTTTGAGACGCAGAAATCGTCGCTGCACGTGTCTGATTTGCGGAGCTGACGATTCGAGCTGTCTGCACCTTTGTGTCAGCATAGCTTCTTAGCAGTTGACTAAGGCGTGATGGGTATCGCTGCAACTATAACAAACTATCATTGTGGGAAATTGAGCGAGTTGGTCTGTGCGTACCGTCCTCTTCGTCCCCCTACAGCCGAGGTGCCAAACACGCGAACCGCGGGCCGCATGAGGCTCGCAGACTTTAGCAAGCGGCCCGGCAAGCACATGACAGCCTTCGTCCGATGAGAGTCAGTGTCCGCATGAGAGTCGTTCTGGACATCCGAATCAATATGCTTCGCTGATTCTGATGCCGAAACCTCTTCCATAGTGACCGAAGTATGAGATGTAAGAAACGCCTTCTTTCAAATGACATTTTGGTAAACCCTCCTATTTTCTCCACTGTCCCGGCCCATCTGGGAGGAAATTTCGTGACTGCTGCCCGTTAGCTAAATTTAGTTTGAGACCCAAACCCTACAGTAACCATCTCTTTTGATCAAACCAACAGTATCTACAGACAAAGTGCGAACAAACAGAGCGGAGCTTTCTTCAGACTATACGTGGCGGGCATGCGGTCCTCATTCAGGCCCCTTTTCTTGTCTCCAACCGAAGGAATATTAATATACCTTTCTGTCGCTGTTTTTTTTAATAGTTGTAATCTCAACAACGTACTCCCAGCATTGTGAAGCCCAAGTTTCCTACAGTACTGAACTATGTGCGTGAAGCAAGACTCTGATGAGTAGTATTTGTCTCATTGTTCCAAGAAACAATGATAATTAGGTTTTTGATTTACTTTGAACTACTTGGCATATCAAACAACCAATAAGATTTTTTGAACCAGCACAGAAAACTATGCAAGACTGCAACTATTTTCATTAAGTTCAATGAAAGATGCTCTTGATGAACTTAAAAAATCCCACTTGCCCCCTTAGGATGCCTTGGTAAATGGATTCAGAAATAACGTGATGGATATTAACATGCAAGTGTTACTTTTGTCGGAAGCAACCATATCTCAGTCCACAATTATCACAGCCTTCACATGACAACTTCAACACTACTTGATCTCTTAAACAGGCACCATTTACCAGAGTTATATATGTGCGGTGGACCAAAGGCAACTGCTGCTTTCACTTTTGCTGTTAAGAGGGTGACACGGCTTTTAGCCCTGAAGCTTTTCTTTCCTTTTAATCCTCCCTGTTCTTGCTAAGCTGTTTCATAGGCTGTGAAGCAAAATAATATGACTGCTTCCATCACTTGAACGAACGCCATGAACGCAATGTTGAATACCATTTGAAACCTAGTTATAATAAATAAGAATTGTTGGGGCCTATTTGTTCTTTCAAAGTCTAATATTCCATGTAACTTTACTTTTACTGCGCCACGGCTTAAATAACAGTTGCCGCTGCCGGTATTAAGGCTCACCGTTGTCACCACAGCCCAATAGCTCGGAAAACCTCCGCCTTGAGCAGAACACTAGTTCAGGCTGATAGGTCGCACCTTCCAAATAAGGAACGACTTGATATTATTGTCATCCAAAGCCTGAGATCCGCATTTCAAGGAAAGATGCAATGGCCAGCGCCAAATAACTGGAATATTTCTTGCAGTTATGAAAGGAAATTTATCAATAGGTGGAAACTCGGCACTTTTTTTATCCGTTCAATAATGAACCATTTCTTCACGCCTAAAAAGAAGCTCAACTTCTCCGCATGGATTTGCTTGTCGATCAAAATTGTCAAAAAGGAAAGAACAAACATGCAGCAACATAACAAAAATGAGCGTTTGATGACACAGTATGCCAAACAATTTATTTCGGAATAATGAATGCATACCTTGCTGCAGGACCACTGGGCCTGATACGTTGTCATGATGTCGTGATTTTCAGTAGGCCACCATGTCGATGGCTTTTGACGTGTATGTCCTTGCATTCGCTATAGTTGCGCGTCATAAGCTACCTACTTGGCGAGAAGCCTTCGGTTTCTCATGGCACCCGTTTTATACGAATCTGAATACAGATGTGCTATACTTACTCGGATGTTCTAAAGAGATATTGCGTGAGTGTTTGGCGATCCACGAGTGCTTCGTCACCCACTCAATAGAAAGGGAAAAGACACCTCGCAATCATGCGAGAGGCGAACAGATAGGCGATAGAAAAATACCGAAATAACCTCATTCGGTATAGCTGCGTCTTCTGAAATCGGGGCTGCGCTTTTTGTATAACATCCTAGCAGCGCCGTCAAACCGAAAGAGAAAAAGAAGATGAAAAATTTCGCGATCAGCCACAACCAACTTCAATTCAATCTGGTATGCAGTTTCACAGACACGTGAGATTACAGATAAAAGTTTCCTACGATGAAAAGGGACGTTACCAACCCAAGAATATTTTTTACTCACTTGGTTTCACTTTCAGGCGATATTAAGAAAGCTTGATTATTCAGTAGTCGTAAGCTATACAGCGGCATTGCTGACACAGCCGTGCATTAAAACAGGCCGGAGAGGATAGTTGGACCGCAACAACAATTCAAGCTGACCAGAAGAAGCAGCACACGACCGTAATAACAGGGCTCCGGAGCGGTACTTACTATGATGTTCGTGTACTGGTCATCGATCAAGACAACATGTTCAGAGAGGAAAGCGCTCAAGTCACCCGCTTCAGAACCGCTTGCGGAGGTGAGTGGATGCTTGTTTCAGACGATGTACATTTTTGTTTCGGATGATGTGCGTTCGGTGGGCATTCTCAGATAATAAATAACACCATACCCTTGTCCCTCAAGAGGAAAGTGTAACAGCTATGTCATACCTGTACTTACCTACGGGCAGAAACTTGGAGGCTCATTAAAAGGGTTCAACCTAAATTAAGGACCACACAGCGAAAAATGCAACCACGGAAAATATAGGTGTAACAATAAGGGACAAGAAGAGAGCGGAGTGGGTCAGTGAGCAAACGCGTGTTAAGGACATCAGAGAAGAAATTAAGAGGAAATGGACGTGCGCAGGGCACGTAATGCGAAGGCAAGACAAGTGTTGATCATTAAGGGTAACAGAGTGGATCGTTTGAGAAGGAAAGCGTGGCAGGGAGCGGGAGAAAGTTGGGTGGTCAAGAAGTTTGCGGTGATAAAGTGGTTGCAGTTAGTACAGGACAGGACTTACCGCCGTATTCTAGAACCAAACTTAACTTATCGCGATAAGGTTACTTTTGTAAGGAGAACTTAAGTTCAAGTTTAAGAAAAGGTAAAGGGGCTTTCCGAAACCCTCCTTACAAGATTTTAAGGCGACCTTATGAAAGGCGCTCTTGTCCGAGTGAGTGAGTGACATGGGAGCGAGGCTAAGCGCATTGTTTGTGTGTTTTATTTTGTAAGCAGGCGCACAGCTGCACGGGACAATGAAAAAAGAGGGGAGCAAGGGGGGTAGAGGGGTTTATTCCGGGGGGCGGACTGGTCAGACGGGGTGCGCGCTGGCATGTCTCGTCAACGCAGTTTCCCGGGGTCTCGGCAGTGTACGTGCTTTTGCGAGTGACCATGTGCTTGTACTCCACTCCGCGTGTGCGGAGAACACCGAGGTGTGGACGCTGTATTCCTGTGTACGTGTTTGTGTCGGCACTGCAGCGTGGTCATACGCCGGCAACTGCAAAATAGCGATGCGTTTGCGACGACGAAGTAGACCAACGGGCAGTGTGTGCTAAACGAACGAACTGTGCACAGTGCGTGAACGAAGTCTGTTGCGGATATCTCTTTCTAGGTACTGTAATTCGCTGTTTTCTAATTAAACGTGTATGGTTTTCCATTTACCGCATGGATTATTCCGTCTCATTTTGGTACCCCTTCGTGCTTGGTGCGTGTACTTTTCTTCTGTAACGCTGGGCTCTGTTCCCGCTACTCGCTACTGTCGCTTGATTCCCTTTTCAATAAAACTTCACTTTATTAAAACCACATTTTGTTGACAGTGATCCCTGATGTATGCTAGCTCCGCCGACGTACCATGTCCAGCTGTGTCGGTGAAATAGGGCACGTGCGATCGCGTACACTTTCCTTCGATGCTCTGCTGCAACAGCCGTTATCCATAAATGACTTGTTGCGCCTTCTTTACAAAACGAAGAGTCGCTGAAGCGGTTGTAGCCTTGTTGGATAAGGAGCCGCCAAGGTACCTCCGCGACCATCGGTGTCCTTTCGCAGGGATAGCATGAAGCTTCAGCACGACACTTGTGGAGCCGAAGCGGCACAAGTACCCATGCTTGTCGCAAATCTTCATGGGATTTAGGCGATATCTGATGATATGCTGTGACACTCGTACTTACGCATATGCTGCCCGCAGCTCGATAATTCATGCCGGTCCACATTTTAAACCAACTCCGCAACGTGGTCATCCATGCCTGCCATTTTGTTTGCTTACAAGTGAGCGTCAAGGTAGGTCGGGGGCTACCTTAACGAAGCCTTACTTATGGCGGCGATAAGTACAAGGAAAGTTCCGCTGTAAGTATAAGGTTGGTTCTTGAAACGCGTTAAGGGTCACTTTAAGGTTACGGGCTACTTAAGTCACAAGCATAAGGATAAGTTTGGTTTCAGAATACGGCGGTTACTCTTGATCTATATGGGAGCGGATAGGCATTTTGCCTTGCAGTGGGCGTAGAGATGGTGGTTATGATGATAATGATGATTTCTTTTTCGAAATGCTTTATATGTTTCAGAGCCGAAGCTACCACCTCAAAGTGTGGCTATCGACAACAGCAGCATGACTGAAATCATCATCAGATGGACGGTAAATTTCCATGTTCTTCCTTGAGAAGTGGAAGCAGCGCTTTTGCTCGGAGAAAAGCAGCGTTTACTCAGCGTTGCCGCATTACCACCTTTGGCTGCATCGTAGAGTATAATTATATAAAGCCACCACAAATTTACAGTGCTCAGAGTAGAAAACATGATACTCGGAACGCTTGACGGCGGTAACGTTATCTGCTAAAGGAGCGCGCTGTGCGATCACAAAGGACCACGCTGAACTTCAATGCGTATGAAAGTGCAACAATCCATGAGCATATTCTGATGAGATGATAGCGCGAAAGCTCTCCTAGCTGGTTTTGCTGCTGCTTGCTCGGCTTTCCTTGTAGTTGCCGACTTGGGCGGCGGTGGTAGTGATGCCGTTGCTGCCCGTTTTGCTCGCTTTGACGCAGCCTGCTCCGCCTTTCTACTAGCAGGCTACCTGGACGGCGGCCGTAGAGCCGCAACGGCAACACGGCGTCGTCGTTCTCTCTCGTCGTTCTTATTCGTAGTTAGTGACCTGGGTGTAGAGCATGCACGTTTTAATTTACGCTCGTCCCCTGGGTCCTCCTTGTCGAGGGAGCGCTTCGTCGACGAGTCTCCTGCAGATGTCGACGCTAAGCCTACAACCTCGACATCGGACTCCGTGGACCTATTGCTGCACAGTCACTATCTATGATGCTGCTACAATGTCTCTGTAGAAGTGAGAATTGGTTCTTTTTGAGGAACGAAAGCTCAGCACAACCTTCAGCCGCCCTTGAGGGAGCCGAACCACCGGCTTAGCGCCAACCCACAGAACCTAACGGCGGACTGACTGCGGGGGTGAGGGCGCGCTCCCTGCGGCGGAGTTGCGGAGCCGAGCACGCGCCGTGTTACTACGGCGACGCCACGTAGCTGGCCGCGCGCTTTCGCCAACCCAGTGAAGGAACGCGGCGACGTGGGCCCACATCGCTGCAGGTTCCTGCAGCGGAGCGCGCGCCGACTGCCGCTGTTACAGTGAACTAGAATATCTTTGTAGTGGCAAAAGCAAGGAGCTTTTCGTGAGGTTCAAAAAGCTGCCGCCACCGGTGGCGCTGCGGTAGCTACCCCGAGGTGCTCCTGCGGGGAAACGGGTAGAGCGCGGTACAACGCCGCAAACTTTTTTTCTTTCTATTGATGCATCGCGTGTGAAAACCATACAGTTGCCGGGTGATAGTTTCAGCACAGCCGAAGGCTTTTTATTTTGTTACTTTCAGCAAAGTGAACTACATGAGTAATTTACCGGTCAGTTGTAGTTCACTTTAAAACTTGAAAACAATATTTTCACGCGATGTTCTTTTTTTATTTCTTGCGCAGAAGAAACCATGTACAAATGAAGCACTTTAATGTATTAAAAAATAGTACTTATGAAAGGACATGCTGTAGCGAATAGCCATTAAGTGCGTGATGATTTGACAAATAAAATAATAATTTTATCGCGATAGTGTTAAAGAGATCGTTTCGCAGAAATTCCGATGTCAGCGGCGGCGTCTTTGCCCGTGATCGAAGATTCGAGGCAGATAAAAATAAAGAGCCGGAGGGCGTTCGCATTTCAGATTTCGTTGCGGCACAGTTTAGGTCTCCATCGAGAAGCGAAGGAAGGCTTGCGATTGGCAAGTCGAGTGTGCGCTTGCGCGCGCATGCATGCGTGCGGATATCGCTGTCACGTTCAACTCTTAAACGCAAAGCATAAGGGTCCCCTAATTTATTATTCTAACACTTCATCAAATTCATTTAGTTTGCCAAACTAAATATCAGGGTTTTTTCGTTTGAAAACTGAAGCCAATATGTATGTGAACAAATGAAAAAAAGTCGGACAGATATCACTCTCTGGGAAGCACAAATAATGATCACTAGTAAAATAAATCAAAAGGCAGTCACCATGAACATTTAAACAATAATTTAACACAACACTATACGAAGACAATTTTACATAAGCACTGAATTTTCACACAATGTCAAGATAACCGCGGATATGAATTGTATACAAATGCAGAAATGATATAAATATTAGCCTCCTTACAATAACTTCCTCACATTGAAGAAACAAACATGGTCTTCCTGCAAACTCAACACCAAAATGGGGTGAGAGCAGTCTACGTGCAACGGCTGAGCTTTAAATATTTTGCCGTTTCACGCTTTTGCACTCTGGTTCGATTGAGCGATTTTACAAAAAAGTGTAGACGAGTGGTAACAAAAAATGCCACCATCTCGGCAGTAAGCACTTCAGCGTGTTCAGCGCATCCGACACTGTCCCGTGGTTGGGATTGGATAAGCGAAATCACATCCATGATGCTTTCATGGTGAAGTTCTTGCGCACTGAAGCAACCTGTAAAAAGATTCTCCAGGTTTTGTATGAACCTTAGTAGGAATCCTGATGGGTACAACAGGCCGCCATTATCCTTCAGCTGTGTAAATTGAGCAGCACGAAGGTTTTGGAGGTCTTTTTTGTCTGCAAGCAGGACCTTCCTACATGCAACACAACTGGTTTTGGCCAAGAACTTTCGTGCCACATATCCAGCGACGTAAAAAATTAAGCGTTGGTCGCTTTTTGCAGATATGCAGGCAACATGATCTGGTGCACTTTTTTCCAACTTGTTAACTGCAACTTCAGCACTACAAAGATCGCCATTAGCAATTAGCTGGTCTAACAAAAACTGTTTGTTGTGCTCTTCCCCATCTGTGGCGTCAGCCCCAAGCAAAGCAGTCAACACACCTGGCTCAGAATTACCGTTTGAGACAGACTTGGCGAGGCTATAAAAACTCAGACAAGAAACTGTTATCAAAAACTGCTGGGGAGTGGGGTGCGTGTTACAGCCTGATGCCTGCCTTGCAATGCCGAAAAAGTTTTCAAGTGGGTCCTGGCTCAATCTCGATGTCATGATGAACTTGTACTCAAGTTGCTGACTCAGGTAGTCCAGCAGCGACAAGACACTTGCAATGGTGACCCTCAATCCAACTGTTGTAGAGGCCGACAGGAAGCCACCACGGCCCGCTGCATGAACTTCCCACTCAACGAGGTAAGCTAGAAATGACAGCAACTTGTCCACGGCAGCGGAGTCCGGACGCAGAGCTTTGGCCGGAAATCGAGATGACATTATCTCAATGAGGTCCTTCATCATGCTGAAACGTATAAAGCATGTAATCAGATTTTAAAACATTGAGCAGGTGCTGGTTGCTTCGTTTTAAATAAAAAGTAAATCACAAATAACAAAATGCAATGAAGGTGTAGTGCTAACACCGTGTCAGTACTTAAAGCTCTTACCCGAAAAACGTCAAGACTGGCTCAATATTCCCACAGATGGCTTCTATGTCATTTTTGTAGAGCCGCAAGCCATTTAGCACAGTGTCACTGAAGAGCTGGTAGGCGAAGGTCACCCGCATCTTCTCAAAGTTGTTGGGCATAATATGCCGTGTCGTGATACCAGGCATGGCCTGAAGGGTCACATTCGAGCCATCCATTTTCAGAGCCTCTTTTACCGGGTGAAGTGACACCTGCATGGAAGAACAAAATATTTAATTAGATGCTGCACAACTACCACTTTACTTTTTCTTTTCACGATTCCACTTCAAAACATGCTCATCACATTAACAGAATAAATTTCTGCACTTACTGGTCCTGTTGGTGTGTTGAAGCCTGATTTGAGCAGCCCATTTCTGACGCATTTAACCAGATGTGGGAAGTCGGAAATGAAATGGAGTGACCGCCTGTTGTCTACTGGATGTTGAACTTTACATTTCGTGCTGGACGCAGTCGCATGGATACCCATCGTCGCCCACATGTTACGGTTCCAAGCCGCACCGTCACACGTGATAAAGTCTACAAATAGCCCGGCTTTCTCTGCTAAAATAACTGCCTCCAGCATCACTTTTGAAAGGAGATTACCTTTCATATTTCCTTGTGTGGCAAAACAAGCAAGTATATGTGTCCACTTGCCATTGAACGGAGCAAACATTATAACCATGCCATGGTCAGCCACTTTATGCTTGGCAGTGGCAGGCGTAAAATGGCCCATATCAACGAAGCCTTCTATGTGGCCTGACGATGACACTGAGAGATTCTCAGAAAGCTTCATCTCATCAACGATGAGACCCCCATGCCTTTTGAAGGCATCCATAGTTGATGTTTTCTCCTTGAGCACGCTCAATACCTTCGCACTGAAGCCAAATCCCGTCCTGTAAGACCTCATATATTTCTGCAGAGTCACCTTGCTCGGCAAGACAAGAATTTTCTGCCTACGCATGTCTTCATATAGTTTGGGCCCTTTCATACGCATGATCAGGCATTCCAAAATCCACTCCTTCGAATATCTCATGCCTCTAACGCTTTTCCTTTTTGCGGCCTTAAACATGTGCATAGCTCCTTCTTGCTGCTTTTGAGGCAGTTCCTTAATACGGCCGAGAAAAGCTTCATTGCTCAGCTTAGAGTTTTCTTCTTTCATAGCTCGGATTTGACCTGCCAGTGTACACAAGCGTGAAGCAATTCGTTTTGCCTTCTGATTAGCTACTCGAAGTCTGTGGGACCAATTATGTGCGATACGTTTTTTCTTCAGCTTGGATTTCCGGGCCAACAGTGCTTTTCGCAGGTAGCGACAATGAATGCAGATGCCTCCTGCAAAATGTAAAACACAGAATGAGCTATTTACTGAAATGCAGCCAAGACAGCCGAAAAGACAATCAGAGAATAGAATTAAACAATGAATTCTAGAGCTATTTGACGTGTTTATAAATAGCTGTTCTTGTCCAGCATTTCTTCCTGAATATTATTCACCTTAATTACGAAGACTGTGAATCAGCTGGTTGAACATCAGGTTAGGAACAAATCAAGAGGCTTTGTTAGCCACAACAGGAAATACTCTTCTTAATTAAAAAGAAAAGCTATTACATACCTTCAGCTGTCACCACTCCAAGGCAGTTCTTGCTAAACACACCATCACTTGCAGGAGTAAGCGTGCGTTTCATCTTTTCAGTCAGGTTCTGAGCAATGTCTTCATAAGTGTCTGTCCTCATTGCACCGACACAAAGCATTGCAGAGTCTACTACTTGAAAAATATTTCTTGCTTCAAGAAGGGAACTAATTTTTCCGTACTTATTCTCTCTACCATTAAAATAGCAGCTCACCACAATGTCATTGTGCTGATCTAAAGTGAAGCTCATCACTTTCTCATGGAAGATACCAAAAGGCTCCTTTCTTGTGCGTGTCGTGGCAAACACCAGGACATCCAGGTCTGGTGTAATCAGCTTCGTCCACAGCCTTGGAACATGTAGTGTGTCGGTCAGGGCCTGAAGATCACCTGGTGCGAGAGAATTCACATGGTCGCTTTCGAAGGCCCTCGCGTTCGGGTCGATATTTTGGTCTTCGGCCAAGCTCGCTTCATGCACATCGCGGCGAGACAACCGCACTTTCTTGGCCGATTCAGACGAGGGAACACCGCGACGCTTTCTCTCTGGTCTTGGCTTCACAACTACTTTTGAAAGGTATGCAGGTAGGTCCGGCAAGAGCGTTGGCACGGCACCTGCTGCAAGAGCAGGCCTTCCCCGGGGGATTCGCACTTCGTTACCGCCGATAACATGTACGTAATCGCGAATAACAAAATGTTCAGCAAAGTGCTTTTCGCACACCGCAGATGTCTCGGCTAAGGGCTTGTCCTTCCGTTTGAGGTTGCGCTCCCACTCATTCCAACGGTCTTCCTCTTTAGGCACCGAAAACAACGAAATTTTTCGTCCGTTCTCTACGCGATGGCCGGGGTAGCCTGTACGGCAACCCGGAGCGAAGCAATGCGTGTCCACCTTTCTCTTCTTTTCCATTAGGATATAGCGGGCTTCATCGACTCCGAGCGCACAAAATATGATAAAAAAAATCACCACAAAGCAAATATGCACTCGCAGCGACCACTCGCAGGTTGAGCTGCGCCGAGCAGTCCTTCGCACGTGTTGCGTCCCGTCCGGTTTTCTCCTCGGGCTAACGACAGCAGCGCCACACGCGGCCAGCAGCTTTTTTGATCACAGCTGCTCCCACGGACGCCCGCGTTGCTTTTGCCACTACAAAACCTTCTAGAACACTGTACCGCTGTGGCGAGTGTTGGCGCCTGCGTCACTTCCGATGGGAGAGGTCACGTGCTTTCCGGCCGCGGCTTTTGCGGAAGCTTTTTGTGGACGGCAGCTGGGCGCGGGTTATCGTCAACATAGCCAAGTAACGCTTTCGCGTTAAAAAGTGACTCGTTTTTCATTCAATACCACAAAGAATCAGCTCGACGTCCTGGCGCATAGCTATGATGCGGAAAGCACCAGTAGCCGCGTGCTCGTCCTACCGCGTTCCAAATGCTGAACACTGTAAATTGGGCCCCTGCTTACCACCTCATGCTTCCCGCCGATACTGGGGATGAGCAAGAGAGGGTGGTCAAAATTTCTCGATCCCTCCACTACGGTGTTCTTTTTCTACCTCTTTCATTCCCCGTCCCCTACCCCCTCGGACGCTGAGCCGCGATTCCAGCATGTGCTGTAGAAAATAGCATCCTTCCTCAACCGAACCCTAAGCCAGCCATTCAGAGTCTCGGCCAGCCAAACTGTGCGATTATTTTTTCGTGTTTCTGTCACCAGTGCTATTTTCTTCTGGGCTAGCGTTGCCGAACCCTCGCTAATGCTAGCTATCCGTGTTCGAAATTTGTACATCATCCACGACCGCAATCCACTGTTACAATGAAATGTTGTCTATCGTAGGCATGAGTGCTGCGGTGGCATGGTAGAAAGCCACAGGGGTGACGAAAGTCTCAGCGACTGCGAAACCAATGGGCCCGCATGCATTAAAACTGCCCTGAATCAGGACTGAATAACATCAGTAAACGACATTAATAGATGCACATGGTAGGCATCTCCTCCGGGCCTGATAAATTGCTTTCCACGTGCAGCTGTTGACGTGATATGCTGTTGCCTTTCCTGTTCCGTTCAAGAGGGTAAACTAAACGCAGTCGCGTGGGTTTCTCAGCTGCTAAGTGACGGCGGATGGCTTAAGCCGGATTAAATGTGCATTCACCGATGTAAACAAATCATCCACGTAGTTCTACACCATGTCCCACTGTGATATACACCAGTACGATGGAAAACATCAAATCACAATTGTGGAATACGTCAGCGCAAGATTTACACTCCTTCAGCATGGTAGTTCACGCCCATAAAAAGCGAATATTTGTTAATGTTGCCTGCTGACGCCTGCCGCTGGCTAATGGCCTGCCGCTCGCTAATTTCGGCTAACGATGCGTGTGTGCTATTTTAACAGGAACATCGTCTTCATGAAACCTCAATTTGTCACCAATATGTAAAATTGTCATCTATATATTTACCCACAGAATCCTGGCAAAGAGACGTGGCAGTGCTGGAGCGTGAATGTAGTACTCGAAGTCAACGGTACGCCGATAGAGTTCAACTTGACGGAGTCCAGCTTGACACCCGCCAATGTCTACAAGATCACGGTGACTGCGTACACCGCAGTCGCAATACGATTGCGCCTGCGAACGCCGGATAATAAAAACAGCACGTGGACTAAGATGTGGAGAGTGACATCAGCGGAGGACGGTAAAGCACTTTTATCGCAGTATTTTTGGTGTTATATAGAGTCACAGTTAAATACGCTCGAAGCAAGGCTTCGTTGGGAAACCACTCAGCCTGCATTAGAAATCAGTGATGGAGAAACCATGATTATAACCAAATTTCCATTCGAAAGAGGAATGCGTCCGCTTTCCCGAGTGTAAATATTCACGTGTAGCGTCTAGCACTACAATCTTGGAAAATAAATTTTGTAATGTTGTTATTGTCGCGACGCAGAATAAACTGGCACGGGACCACAATGCGAAAAGGCAGACCTAGATCTGTATTCCACAGAGAATACTGTCGAGACTACTAGAGCAGCCGCAGCAACTTCGTCTTCATCCAAATGCCGGTGGGCGCAGCTCGTGCTTCTCAGTTGGTGGTCTGCGAATGCCTTGTTGCATAGTGTAGCCGTAACAATATTTTTAACCCGCTTTACGTTCGTAAACGCTTAGCGTCCTATACTGCGTTTGCTAAATACATTCAATGTTCTCCTACATTCATTACGATTTCCCTACCTTTTGAGGCTTCGGCCTAGATAATCGAGGACCCCACACCCCTCTCCGATAAAACCGTGAACGCCCCTATACTTCTACAGGGCCGACAGGGCTGCGACGCAAGCCTGAACAATGCTAGTAAAGCTATTTGCGAACCAATTAAGAACTAAATACACCGAAAAACTGCAGACGCACATTGTCCTTCGTTCTTAAGCGGTGCGCAAATATTCTTACTATAAATTGCTACCAACTAGCCCAAATCAGCATCAGAGCGCAGAATTTAGACTTATCGAGCGTCAGGCATTTTAGCGATAGCAATTATATGGACAGTCTCGACGGGTTTTTGTCGTCGCCGCTGCCACCGCCGTCGCCCTGATGTCCCGTGTAGAGTCCAAATTGATAACAACCTCCCCCGCGCATGGTACGTCCTATCCGCGGTTAAAAGCACGCGAGTAGGGCGACGTGCACGGCTGAGGCAAAGATCAAACGAGGATGGCCCATCTCCACTGCTTGAAGGGCTTATGCGATTATATGACCACGATCGGGACGCCTGCCGTCGAAGCGCGGAGAGAACGCCCCGCTGGTCTTCAATGAGCATGAAGAGAAGTGATGGGGAGAGGGCAGTGGGGGGGGGGGGGGGCGGGTGATATCGCTTGAGCAGCAACTGCGGCGTTCGCGTGGTCGCCATCGCTGGCGCGCGCGCTATCTCGGCAGCCATCAGCGGGTGGCTCGTACACCCTTGTACGTGCTGCGCTCTTAACGTGAAGAGACTACGAAAAGTGCACCTCGACAAGCCGTATTCTCTTACAGCAGCATTTTGTAGAGTTACGTCAGATTGTATCCAAAAGACTTAGCTGCCAGCCTCACTTCGTATAACATTATAATTTATTGCTATTGCATTCACAGCTTCGCCCTTTCGGTGAAACTATGATTTCTATTACTGTTTTCTTTCGTACTCACTCAGACGTGTCATGTGATGTTTCTGTCTCTCTAAACGCAGCTCCCGGAACGGTTGCGTTTGTAAACCTCCTTCGAAATGGCTCTCGCAACGCGACCGTTTCTTGGGGCCCGCCGGAAACAGCAAACGGAGTGATCCGAAGCTATCGTGTCGTCTACACGCCACTGGCACGGCGGATACCCCGTTGTCAACGGCTAACTCAACTAGAGACCGTGCTTTTGGTTCCACCTACTCGTCAAAGCGTGGACCTGACGCCACTGCGTCCCTACACCAAGTACCGCTTCTCCGTGGCCGCTCTTACCATCAAGTACGGTCCCGAGATGAATGCAACGTTTGACACGGATCAAGCGAGTGAGTTTCTTTCCGTGTTACGCACCCGACGCAATATTTTAGCACCGTATGATTCTTTTTTCACTTAAAAAGACCATCCAACGCTTTCTTAACACAGCCTGAATATGGCGCCCGTCTGTCGTGAAGGCTTTTGTGAACACGTGAGAGAAATATTAGCGCACTGCGTGCAAGGACTAGCAATATGACTTCAAATACAGCTAGAACCCGCCTACTGTTCTTTTAATGTATGACGTCACAAGGAACATAAGGCTCCGTCGCTTGAAGTAGTAGTAGCGTTAGTGACTCAATATTCGCAGAAATGTCCTCGGCAATGCTTTACGTGCTAGTTTTTAGTTATAAAGGAAACATATGTACCTTCAGAACAGCAAACGAAGTTGGCAAATGAGTTCTGCGGAAACCCGCAAGGTGGAGTAACGTTTATGAAATGGAAAATTAGCATCCACCCATTTGTAGCACAAGGCTACAACGAAATCTAAGCGGATTTCTCAGCAATGAAAGCTTCCCTCGTTGCGCGAGAGATTCGTCCTGGTCTGGGGTTCGAACCCGGAACCAACGGCTGTACGGGACGCTCGCTCTTCTAATTGAGCTAACCAGGATGCTGGCGATTGACAGTGCGAGGGCGAATCTGTCGACAACTCGCAGCACATGGGCAAGAATATGGCAAATGAGTTCTGCTGAAACTCGCTAGGTGGAGTGACGCTCATGAAACTGAAAATTAGCATCGCTACGTCACTCAATAAACGAAGTTGAGTGACGTAGTCGGTGCTATACCTTGACGTCATTGCTGGAATGAGAGCAGGCGATTTCCAGCTGTGTTTGAAACTAAACTACGAATTTCTAGGCGCATGCAGCGCCATGATATTTGGCTCATGTGTGGTCAGGCGCCTGCACGATTGATTGGCATGGTTGCCAGTTGAAGTTACAGGTCCCCTTTAACGTTGCTCGCGGGCAGTAACCAAACTAGTGCCTGACACTTTTCAGGCCCCTACTGCCTCTTGCAGTGACTTAAGAGAACGCCATTCCAGCTTTGCAAGCATGCTCTTATCTGCCATTTATGTAACACATTTGTAACTATATGATGCATGTGCAAACAGCCAAGGACCCTCTTTTGACTGGCATTGCTTATTACGTGTTTAGAGGCCTTCCTGAAAAGTACGCCACGTTCTTGAACTCGTATACATTTGACACGCCTCTTTTTTCTTCTTACTGGAAATGCTGTTATTGTTGTCATACTTATTGGTTCTTTATATTGGACCATGTGTGTTTAATGTTCCTCCTACTAAAGAGTCGAACAGTATCCAGCTCCTTATTTGTCCGTAAAGATTACCTTACATCAGACCAGAGAAAAATAAAGCTATTTAATACGTCATTCTGATTCTGATACTCGTAATAGCGAAATCATTACTGTATGGTTGCATGTGGCAAATGTAACATCTATGTCGCTATCTCAACGCTCGCAAATGTGGCAGATTAGGCGAGTCTGCGCATGATATTCCTCGCGTGCTTATACGCAGCTCAGACACAATTTGAAAAAAAAAAAAGATTAGACCAGTACTGAAGCCAAAAGGAGAAAGCAAGTGCGCCATTCTCTCACTCACCCTGTCCCTTTGCAGTCTTCGTTACTAATGTATGTATTCTTTCACTCTCGATCAGAGGAGCCTATACCATACCACGCCATACAATACATAAGATTGGTCCGCTCGGCCGGTCTAGACAAAAGAGTTAGCAATCAGTTGTTCTGTATTGGTCGCAGATTGGTCCATTGTACTTTCACAGGAAGAAATCGTCAATCAGGGAGAACCAGCACGGAACAGTATCCGTATTCCGCGGTACGGTATAGTCCACCGTTTTAGGCAAAGCATGAGGAGACCATCATATGATTGCTTGATTTTCATTGTAACGCGAAACTGTTTCTTGGCTAGGTTGGCCAGAGCGCGCGCCCAGCTGCCGTCCGCAAAAAGCGTCCGGAAAAGTCGTGCCCAGAAAACACGTGACTTCACCCACCGGAAGTGACGCCGGCCAACCCTCGCCGCAGCGGTAGTCGGCAGACTAGCGCTGCGGTCGCACGCGTGCGCTGCGCGCGATCGTCTACAACGGCCATGGCTGGAGCTACCTGCAGCGGCGTACGGCCGCGTCGCCGCGTTTCTTCGGTGGATTGGCGAAAGCGCGCGCACAGCTGGGTGGCGTCACCGTAGCAACACTCGGCGCGGGAACGCGCCAGCTAGCCCATCGTTCCTCGCCACCATGTGTGTCGAGTTCAATCTCAAATTGAAGACGCCCACTGGAGCCATCATGACGTCGAGATGTACGTGCATCGATCTCGCATTCACCATCGATCAATGCATTGTGCGAGATGTGATGTATGTTTCCACCTACTACTCAGACCACAAGTCCATGGTACTGTCTATGTACCCTGGCCTAAGTACGCCATCACCGGAACGATAAGAGGGTGACGACACCGGTGATTGTCTAATGGCACCACCTACAACACCGCGGCGGTGGCACTACGATATGACCGAGACCTGCTTTGGGCACATTTGCATATACTGCATGTGAAGGACATGTGATGTGTCGGCGTCACTTCGATCACATCAATTCATGTAAATAAACACAATACGGCCCCCCACATTGCCTCGTTCTTTATAACACAACTCGGGAACACGAGTTTGCAGTACCCCTCCGCAACAACAGTCTAGCCAAAAGAAACGCTTTCGCGTCTCATCTCACAAGAATAAGCTTAGGGATCGTCGAACTATTTTCTTTTGCATTTGCTTACACTGGTGCTTTTTTATAACACCAAGTGAGCTGTCGCCAAAGGTTTATGTAGAACTCGCGATCAACTATTTTTATTTAGTTTTCAAAGCAGGACTCGGAGCGAGTTGACAACTACCACATAAATACTCACAGTACAAACCAAGAGTTGATGTATAGTAACGCACTACAAATTTGACGGTGTGTTCAAGTGCAATATTTTTAACATTCTCATACCTGCGTTTAATTTCATTGACTGCTATAAAAGTTCTAATAAAAATTATTAATGTTATCCTAGTTCCCGAAGGAGCGCCAACTCAGCTGAGGCACGACAATGTTTCCCAAAACATCGACACAATAACGTGGTCCGAGGTGCCGTGCGAACTGCGCAACGGGCCCGTCACTTCCTACCACGTTGAAACGGAAAGCGTGGACCCTTGGGAGACTGAGCTACGACGCAGGACGGTCAAGTGGACGTCGATAACCTACTGGGACCTTCTACCTTACACGAGGTACCAGGTCAAGGTGTACGCTGAGAACGGCGCTGGCCGGTCGTCGATGTTCGCTTTCCTGAACTTCACGACGCTTTCGGCTCGTAAGTTCTTCTGCGTTTTTTATAATTTTTAATGTTAAATGTTTACTTTTTTCATACTCGCACGCTGAATAGGAGAGGTGGGCGCCTTGTCTAAGGCACCTTTCTCCTTAGGGTAATCGAAACTAAAGTTCAAGAAAGGAAATTTTCTCACAGAAATGTAACACAATATAACACAATTAACGCTCGGAGAGGGTTTGATCATGTGAGAATCGTTTTTCATGCTGGTCAACTCATCAAGATCCGATAAGCGTAAAATTCCTTTGTGCTCACGGAAGTTCCAGTAGTACACGGCCTCCTGGTTGTGCAGACTGAAAAGTAAAAGATATTACTCGAATAAGCCTTACACTTCGATGACGTTAATCTTAAAGCTACATTAGTCACTATCGGCACAAAAAAAAATTAAGCGAGCCATGCTTTAGGCAGCAAGAGCGGCTGCGGTGCCAAGAGCGCTGGCGAAGTTTAACGTTAAGCTGAAGTTTATCGTCACTGAAGGCACGTTTGACCTGAGGTTGCGGAGCCAGATAGCAACGCGACGTTGAGGCCCCGCAGCCGCCCAGACCACGTAAGCGGAGGTCTGTTTACGTTTTTGGCCAATAGTAGACTGACACCTTCGAAACTTTCTAGAGCGCGTTCACATAAGAATGAAGAGTTGTTCCTGGTCACCATTCTCGATTTTGACGGTACTTACTTTGGGCGCACATTTTACGCTTCTTTTTGTGAAATGTTTGCTTAAAAATGTATAAACATTTTGGCCGCCTGATGCACTTTTGCGAAGAGATTGCCATTTCTGATTATTCACGCCGGAAAAGAAAAGCAAAACAGGAAATTGTACCCTTCCTTAACCACATATATTTTTTTCCAACAAAGAACAAGTGAAACGTTACCCCATGAGTATATCGGCAGAAATTTCGAGGTAAAATTCACTAACATTGTGAGCGAACCAAACTGCCCATAATCAAGCCATTTGTTTCTCTAGATATAATAATTTGAGGACGGTGAATTTCAGCAGAGATTAACCTTTAATATATGCGCTTTTATATAGGCTGTGATGGTCTTGTTGTTACGCCGATTTGGTCCTGGTCGTGACGGTCACATCTCGGATGAAAGCGAAAATGACAGAGGCCCGCTGACTGTGCGCTGTGAGTGCGCCTTAAGCAGCCCCCGGTGGTCGAAATTACTCGTGGTCCTCCGCTACGGCATGCTTGACAGTCACATCGGGTTTTTGCACGTAGGACCTCACCAGGTATTATTTAAGGTCAACGATGGGGATCGGATCGATCTCAGAATGGCCATTAAATCGATCGCGTCAAGTCTGCAACTGACGTTTTCCTGACTGCACCGTGTGCAACGATCTTAAAGCTGTCATCTCGAGTCTGTCATGTCATTTTCTTTTTTGTTCGTCCAGCTCCACAAGCTCCAGGAAAACTTGAATACGATCAGCTTTCCCAGGACAGCGTGTTGCTCATCTGGAAAGTTCCGTATCCTCCTACCGGTGTCCTGGAGCACTACAAGCTCAAGTACGGTAAGGCCAACAGACCCAACACGTTCAAGGAGACTGTCATCAACCACACGGTCTGCTCCACGAGGAATCGCGAACCACGACCGTGTTTCACCATCCGCGACCTAGAGGTGGACATGGTGTACCATTTCTCGGTGAGTTACATGGGCGGCCAGACCGTGGAGCCCTGTTGACTTTTCTTGATCAGCGCTACGTTATCCTAATACACACACACACACAGATATATATATATATATATATATATATATATATATATATATATATATATATATATATATATATATATATCTGTGTGTGTGTGTGTGTGTATTAGGATAACGTTAAACGGCCGGTAGGAAATACCGTAAGTTTGCTTTCCCCTTTAATGTTGAATATGAGTTACAGTCGACGAAGGAGATGGCGTGAAGGGGTTCTGCATATCACATCGGAGGTTATCATTAAAAAGGAAAAGCAGTGAAGAGATCCGCGTTGTTTAGACACATTCGGTACATAGTGTATATGCGCGAAAACCACCTATGATGTCCCCACTCTTTATTTTAAACGTTTGGCTCATTTTATGATGCCACCATTACTTCTGTAAGAATACAAACAATGATTAGGTTCTGTCTGTGATAAGTTCAGTTCATTGTAGTTAAACTTTTCTTAACTTCATCCAGCGCCCTCCATCTTGGGAGTCTGAGTTAGTAAAAGTACACCTTACAATTGCTTGCTTCGACAAATTCGCAAGAAACGAGATGCTAGCGTATACTAACTGGACAAAAGCAGGGTGCCTGAAGAATGTCACTGTGGTCTTAAACGTGAGCCGTTATTATTGGTTGTTCTTTGCTAGATACGCGCGAATGTACGTAATCAGATTTAATATGAATGCTGTAACTTGTGCGCCCGTCAACGTCTTTTTTCCTAGATCTCCAGCGAACTTCAGGACCATTAAATTTGAAGGCTTAGTAAGTATAAAATTACCATCAGGAGCACAGACCAAACATGTAGCACAATAAGAAACAAACGGAAACAATGTGCTGCTTTTATCGCCTCTGCATTACCGTTTTAATCACCCTTCAGCATATCAATGCATTCACTACGATTGATCTCCTTATTACGTGTTTCCGTGTACTCTGCAGATATGTGCTAAGAATATCGATACGGACTGTTCCCCGTACTCCGAAGAAGTGGAAGTAGAGACTAGAGAAAGGGGTAAGGTATATTACAGTACATAAATCCAAGTATTTAGATGGAGCCAGTATGTTTAGTGTCAAAAAATCCGCATATAATTCACCGGAACTAGGTTGACAATATTGTGCATATTATCAGGCGTCAGCCAGTGAATAATCACATCAACATGGTACCGTTATGCAAAATAGAAATGTGGGGTAAAGTGATCTACACTTGCCTGTGTTGAGATGTCTTCGTAGGCAGCTACGAATTAGCAGTGTACCAAATGCTTTTTTCAGCATTCGCTACAGGGCAGTGACTTCGCTTTACAAGCGGAGCTGTTACAATAATGAAAGCATATGTGGTGCTGTGGAGATTAAACCACTAGATATGCACATAAATGTTCTTCTCACGGTGTAAATTTACACCCTGGGTAGCGGTTGCTTTGATTTTATAAGGTGTATCATTGGCGAGTTTGAATATGCGGTTTCTTTTTCTGGTCGACAGACTCCACTTATGGATGCGAAAAACAAGCGAGCGGTTACACGAATATAGTCGTAATTAAACATGTCCAAACTTGCAGAATTAATGAGTCGCCCACTGACACAGGAGCCGAAACAGTGTTTTTACGTTACTGGGTGCACGCAGTGTGTGACTCAACTGTATGGAGAACATAATGCCAGTGTCGTTCATTCACAGTGCCCGAGGCTCCGGCCAGCATTAGGTCGTCGGAGCAGACAGAGGACAGTCTGAAGATTCAGTGGGATCCGCCTATCCGCAAGTACGGTGTGCTCAGAGGTTATAAGGTGAGACTAACGAAATAATTTTCTTGGTGCAGGCAATTATGCTTACTTTAAAGATTCTCGATATGTCATGTTCAAAACGAGGTTTCTGGTACTGTCGCAGTAGTAGATTGTAGGGTCAACAACATTCATAACGCAAACAATGTTCTTCTGGAGGAGGGGCCGAGAGGAAATTTCTTCAGTATCACAAATCACGTTTCGCTGTGGCCTTTATCCAGAATGGGGCCGTGATAAACTGTGAGAACAGATTGGTTATATGATAAGTAAATGCAGTCCAATTAAAACAGGCCTAATGTTATCTCCAAAGATATTGCACCATGAAGTGTAGTCTCTAAAATGTCACTCAATACTCGACCATTGTAGATTGCTGTGTCTCCGAAACTTGAAGTTTCGAGTGGTGAGAATGTCTTGCTTGGAACTTTCATAGACCAAGTCCATAAATGCAGGTGTGGATGATGTCAGTTGATGTTCATACATTCCGCGTTCATTTCCCTTTATACCATATCGTGCGAGCACAGAGCGGGAATAAGCGTTTCAGACTAACGTATGTCCTTTTTTATTTGAACGCAGGTACTCTTTTCGTAGACCGTGAGCTTAGATTCCACTGGTCGCTATCATTCCCGCCTATTGTCTTACAGTTGTTTCTTCTTTCGTTAGGAGCATGTGTGCACAATCTACTTCGTACAGTGCTTTTTAGGAGTGCAATGTAAATGGGGCAGGGAAGAGACAACTCCCTTATATAATAATGTCATAACACCAGACAATGCGGAATGCTATATTCACATCGGCGTGATGAAAACAGACGACAAAGGTTACATATTTTGGGGGCACTCGGATAGTTCCATAACATGAAGCCATAGTGCTGAAGTGACGTGAGTGAGGAGCCTTATCACTCCTGTGCCCTACTTGCACATTGCAAGTAGGGCACAGGAGTGATAAGGCTCCTGTGCCCTACTTGCAATGTGCGCCCATCGCTTTTGCGTTTTCGTGCGGCAAAATTGGGAAGAGCCAGACTGAAAGATGCCTTAATGTCATATTAGGAGAGCACAAGCAAATATTCAACTGCTACCGACACGGTCGTGTGTCTGTGTGCCCCGATGATGGCGTATATGAACCACTGTTTAAAAAACGTGAAATCATGTTTAGGCATGTGTGTAAGTACACTCGGGAGATCGTCGAAGAAAACCTGATCGCGAAACTAGGAACTGCGTCGGTGCCCCATCAAGTGCTTTGAGCGAAAAAAAATTTCGTATCTGGCTGGTACTGCAACGCAGGACTGATATGTTGGCACTGCGTTCGTTGTGCTGGTATAAATAGTGTCTTTCTTCTTTTTCAAATATGGAGAAGTTGAAGATGAGCGTACGTGCTGTCCTCTTCCTTGTCCTCGGCACTTGAACGCTATGGCCTCATCTTATAGAGCGACGAAGGTACTTTCGTTTGGGATTATTTCGCGGGTGTTGGAACGCATTCTCAGCTTCAATTGAAACAGCTTTCGCTTATTTTTACTTGTATTTGTCCTGGGATATATATTTTTGTTCTCCTTTCTTACGCAGTTGAACTCTTCTCTGTCTCATACATTCAATGCTATGCTGTCTGAATGGTGGCTGTCCAAGTCGGTCTTGCTCAACAGCTCCGACTCGCGGGAGTTTTACCTGCGAGGTCTGTTCCCGGGGTCAACTTACTTGGTGTGCGTCCAGGCTATAACCAGTACCGGATTCGGAGATGCCATTTGCAAGAATTTTAGCACCAAAGCTTCGAGTGAGTACGACCACTAGGGTGTTTTGTTTGGGGTTTCCACTAGCAATGAAATAGCCTAAGGGCCCTCTACAGCACGAACAAAACAGCAGCGTGCGTCTTTTGGTGTAGCCTTTGGCAAGCACATGGGGCACCACCAAACTTGCGCTGATCACCCTTACAAAAATGCCATATATGGGTATATAGGGAATTGTGCATATCTGGCTATATATGGCACGTATTCGTATGTGGTCGCATTTGCTCAAATTGTGATAGAAGCATATGCGGCAATAAAAGACCTACATGAGGAATGTCCTGTATGATTCTGACACGTATTGAGCAAACACGGCCGCAAACAAAGGTGGGCCATATATAGGTAGGTATGCATGTATGGCCGTATAGTACGCACATCTGGCTATACATGGCGAATGTGCGTATGTGGCTTTATTTGCCGTAGGCGTGTCGCAGTCATTCATGTCATTCCTCGTGCAAGTCTTTTATTGTCACATATGCCTCTATCACGAATTGGGCAAATACGGCCACATATAGACACGTGCCACATATAGCCTCATATGCTCAATTACTGATATCTCCATATATGGAATTTTTGTAATGGCAGGCGCTATGCGATACAATATAGTTTGCAAGCAATTTGGAATCACAAATATAATGTTATAAAGAAGGTACGAGTTTCAGATTACATTTCTTGATGTACCAAAAGCTCCACTCGCACTCTTCTTTTCCAGACACCTGCTCTTGGCTTACAAAGCATTAGACCCTGCTGTGGCCAGCACTGCTGAAGGCAGGGTTACAATCCTTGCAGGCTTTCTGAGCTTTTTATTTATTTATCTTTTTTCTTTTGCAAAGGGACATTTCCATATCGTACAACCACATAGCTCAAGAAATACTAAAGAACGCGTGGCGAGCTTACCTCTGCAACACGTAGGCATGGCCTGTAACAGACGTAGAAGCCATACCCTGCTTTCATCGATTAATTAGTATCACTGAATGAGTTTTGAGTTTCTGGTTACGTTTTGTAATCGCCGCTCCGTTGGACTGCTTGTGAGATCGCTCACAATAACAGCTTGCATGCCATGCTTTCACCCTTTTTAGTTTTATGGGCCTCGACGATCCCATGCTTGCCGTCAATCTGCATGTAGAGTACATCTGTCGCTCATTACAGCGTGTTTCATTAGTCTTCTGACTTTCGGTCTATACTCAAGCATATCCCACGTGGCGGTGATAAAACACTGCGGAATCGTTACAACGCCCCTAGCATTCCCGTCAGTAACGTTCTTTCTTTCTTGCAGTTCCAGAAGTTCAGGAAGAGCCAAGAATAGGAGCCATCGTTAATAACACGGTCAGCGTCGTGCTGAATCCCGTGAAATTTATGAAGGGGCCAATCACGTAAGTTGCACTTGGATTATACCTACCCATTCAGAATATAATCAATAAGGTTAACGTTAGGGCTACTTGGCGTATAATCTACTGAAAAGGTAGCACTGCAGTGGTTCCCTTCCCTCCCACTTTCCCATCAACCCTACCCCTCCTCCCATCTTCTCTCCACTCCAGTCACCCCTAATGAAGGCGAGCCGGCATCGAGAAGTGCCTTTAAAAAATTTTGACAGTTTTATTTGGGGATATCATCCAGTTCGTTTTAGTTATATAACCTGACCAGGTGGCAGCGCTGTCCAAAATTTTACTTTTAAATGTTGGCACAAAAACATCGACGATCGCGGCCGTGGCGGCTGCATTTCAATAGAGACGAAATGTTGATGCCCGTGTGTGCTGTGCGATGTCAGCGCAAGTTAAAGAACCCCAGGTGGTCGAAATTTCCGGAGCCCTCCCCTACGGCGTCCCTCATAACCACAGCTGGTTTTGGAACGTGAAACACCAGAAATCAATCAAAAACATGGGAGAAAGATGCACAGGCTAAGCAGATGTGTGAGCTGTTAATTAAAAGTAAAAAGGGGGACAAACAACCTAATAAGTATGATATTTAGTTGCACGTATCATTAGGGAGAACAGCATGAACAGTATAAGACAGACAGCCTGAGCATACGTATTCCAAAACCTCGATCTATTCCACAAACAAAAAAAAAAAGACTCCAGCAGAGCGCAAACCAACGTATGCACTTTGGCACTTGATGGATGAAAAGAGAGTGTGTTGTCTACGTATCATGCTTCGCTAAAAGGCAATAGGAATGGAATTATTTGGGACACATTTTTCACACGGCGAGAATTGCATCAGTAAGGGTGGAGAGCAGGCATCTAAGTAAGCGGCTCCGAACTGTGCCGCTTCTACGTTATCATTCCCTACACGTACAATTGAAAACCGCCTAAGTGGTAAATACAAATATGACAGGTGCCAGCTACTCTGGTACACCTTGACAAGGCGTGTTTCCCCTGTCCCCTTCCCCTCGTGCAGGGTAGCATACCGGTTGTCATACACTGGTTAACCTCCCTGCCTTTCCTTCTCTACTATTTCCTTCCTTGACAAGGCGTGGATGGGGAATAGGGTGTGGTTTACGTCATCGATGTGCCGTCGTGTTCCACCTCCGAGACTGCAGGGGATGGCTATCTCAAGGCGAAGCCGATATTTAAAGCTAGAGTTGCACTTTCGCTGTAAAAAGTTGTAATCCCTGTACGCAGTATTCGGGGAAATCACCATGGCGCAATTTTATATCCTGACCCTTGCCAGACGCGGCTGGGAACTTAGACACCGCCCGCCCGAACTACAGAATTTTCGCGTACACACGTCGAAAAAAAAACCGATACTAACGCGTAAAAGCGATAGAATTCTCGTTACAGTCCTGATGTGTGTATCGGTACGCCTTTTTGTAACGACATGTGGTAATCTTCAGCACAACGAATAAATCGGGAAGGCTGATTTGCTGGCCGAGTTCCTATTGCGTAGCGCTGCGTACATGTGGCCCTCTTACTTACCCTGCAGCCTTCTGCTCCGCTTTCTATGAAGAACGAATGACTTGCCGAATATCTGATGCGTTCTGAAATATTGCGCACAATCCATAGGCAAGCGTCGATACTACAAGGAAAACACACTTCCCGCAGCTGTGCACATTATGAGAGGCTATGGTATAACACTTGTTTTAGCATTGAAGCTATTTAGGCTGGCCGTAAAATGTTTGTTGTTCACAAAAACCACCTCGGAGATTCTCGCGGTAGCTAGGGATCGCTAATGCAGCTGTTGTAAGGAAAGTGCGGGTGTGGAGGAGGGAAAGTGAGGTCAGTGTGATGAAGAATGGTGTGAGGGTGGGAGGAGGAGAGATGGTAGAGCACAGTATGGAGTAGTAAGGAGTGGAAAATAGAGTTGCGAGTGAGGAGGAATGATGTGAGGTGGAAAGGAGCAGAGGTGGGAAAGGGAGGTGAGGGTGAAGAAGGCTGGTGAGGGGTGAAGTGAAGGGGTAGAGCATTGCATAGTCTTGTACAGGACAGTGTACGGCAAGCAGTGGCAGAGGGAAGAAGGGCGAGGAGGGAAACGGAGGTGAGGCTACGGAGGGGATAAAACATAGAGTACAATATGGGGTAGCAAGGAAAGAGAAAGGAAAGTGAGGGTGTGATGAAGGAAAAGGAGGAGGTAGACCCCAACACCTACATTGTATCCTCAGTCTTCGCCCCATGAGAGCGTAGCTGCCTGAATTTTTTCCCGCTGGAATTTCTATGAAGGGGTTCATTTTCATAATCACTCGATTTGCTTTTCTTTCGCTCTTCCGTCGAAGTAATGTGTTCGCACGTTGCGCTTGCTTGTCACGTCCTTCGTACAGGGGCTACTACGTGGTCGTGCTCCGCGATGGCGAAGCCATACCTCGTCCCGTCAAGCTCGTGAACTACAGCACGGCGCAAGACATGCGCCTCCGCTACTATGTCGCCGCCCACCTGACACCGGAGCAGCTGGTGGAAGCGCTTGACTTCGTTGTGGGTGGCGGCGACGTCACCGGCGGCTTCGAAAATCCGCCGCTAAAGGATACCACGCCGTATCGCTTCGGCCTGCTTGCCGAGAGCAACTTTTCCGGGGTGAGTAATATAGCCTTATCATTGTCAGAATTTCTAGAAACGCTCCGCGAACCGTACAACGAGTAAAGCAGCTACGCAACGTGGAGAAAAGGTGGCTCTGTATAGACCCGGTCGCCCATTTTTATGGGCGTACAAATTCTTTGAATACGAATCACGCATGAATATCCAGCTTTCACTATTACATCCAGTATCGTATAGCTGAAAATATTATTGCACCCTCAATAATAATAATAGTTTATTGAACGCACAGTTATACCAATAACAAGTACTAATAATCAGTGCACAATACCTTACTACTGGGAACATATCGTTCAGACTACATTATCTGACCGCGAATGTAGTGGCAAAATATCACAGCCACTCGTGCCAGTTGTTGCTCGTGCTATACTACTACCACAGCATAAAGCTAGTGGTAACCAAAACTGAAAGTTTCAATGAAGGAATATTAGTAGCTGCAAATGGTCATATCGCTGCAATGGATGCTGGATCGATTCTGCACAAGGAGGCAGCTGTAGATGGCAGGGCAGCGAGTTTTCGTTGCCCGTTAAAACCATGCCCGTTAAAGGAGTGCCCGTCAAAAGAGTGCCCGTTAAAAGCTTTAATGCGTTTAAAGCGTTAAGGCGTTAAAAGCGGCCGCGACAAGTGCTTGCTGTCAACATGTGATCGTCAATTGTTGGCCGCCATCACGCCCTCCGTGCGTTAGCAATAGTTAGAAATATTAATCGCTGTTATCGGCTCTTAACGTCAAAGCGGCAGATCGGTCGTCTCGGGCGTGATGATTAGATGGAATATTCCATCTTTCATGCATTCTAATCCCCGGATAATTTGAAAATTTCGAATGCCCTCATTTTCGATTCGAATGCGGAATACTTAAAATGTAACATTCCACGGATATTCGAAACTTTCTAACAGTCGCACACGTCTACTCAGTTTACAACACTGTTGAGGTAATCAAAATTAGAATCGGAAAGATTCGCTAAGCAGCAACGTGGAGAAATGAGCGCTGTATTTTTACTTCAACAGAAAATTACGTCCCCCACAATTCGGCTAAGTGATATGCACGTGTACCAAGTCAATGTCCACATCCTTATATGGCGCCCTGAGGAGAAACGGCGGATCAGTGAGGGTAAGGAGCAATCACGGATGGAAGTTCGCAAGTAATTTTCTTTGTGATGAGTGCGTCCTGCTTTATATTGTTCTAAATAAAACCACGAAATTACTGTGAGGAGTGCCCCGTAGTGGAAGGCTCCTGGGTAGCCTTGACCACCTGGGGTTATTGAACCTGCACCTAAGTCTAAGCAGGGTTATTTTGATGCATTTCGCTCCCATCAGAATGCGGTTGGCGTGATGCTGTAAACCGACATATACGAATACATGTGCAATGGTTTCCTGTGGGATTACAACTAAACTATCAACAAGCAGCAAGATAATTATTTTTCTGGAAAGAAGCTTTATGTGTAGCGGTAGTGCAGTTGGGCTTGTTCAAATTGTCGGTGCTGCAAGCCGCTTCGAATATGGCTTTCCAGGACTGCTGTGGGGAGAGTACAGCTTTGATAAAATGCAGTTAATTAAATGCCAATCTGGTTTTGAAATAATTCTACGGAACAAGTAGTTAAGACGCACTAGGTGTTGATAAGGTAGCAGAAAAATCAGAAGGTACTTGTTTTGAAAGAATGCCTTTCCCAATTCGCAATACTTTAGGTGTTTCGCACTTTCTTTCTTTACAGGAAGTGCTTTACGGATACAGCCTCACCGCTCCTGTTATTGGTAAGCGTTTCCTATTGAAAATAAGGATTAAGTATACGCATATGCCTAGCACCGCTTTATTTCATGCTGAAAAATAATGACGAATACATCGCCATCGGTGCTTATCAGGTCGTTATTCTAATTATATAACGCAGTTAACGGCGGCAGCAGTGCAGCGGGTGCTGGCGTCGTCATCGGAGCCGTCCTTGTTGTGCTCATCCTTATAATCGCAGCAATAGCCCTTGCATTCTACTACATACGGTAAGTGCACTAAAGTTAGGTCACAAATACATTAACCTATGCCCTTAAAATTGCTGAAGATCGTGGAAATATGGAGGCTTCTACTGAGGAAGAGATCGTTGAAAATGAGTAACATGAAATCCTGCTAGACCCAACGTCTTGACAATAGACCTGTTCTCGACAGGTGAATGCTGGTTGGGAACTACTGCTTGGGCACTACTCCTTGGGCAATCCTCTTGTTCAGGGCCGCAAGCAGCGTTACTCTGACGCAGATAATTCCACTTGTCGAAACATCGGCTTGGTAGACATTCGCCGCTTTTCCTCGTTTTTCCTTTCTTTATTTTTTTTTCTTTTGCGGTCTTTCCACCACAAGCTACGTTTTTGCAATATAAGCGTTTCAAAGGCTGAGCTTCTCGGCTAATTCACATCTCTTCGATTGAAACGACACATTTAAATGTGATAAAGTTTTTTTGATGCTCACAAAAACGACGTAGTGTCTTTTGCAACGCTCTTAACCCATATCAATACCATCATTCTGAGTTTTCTCGTTGGAAGGTAATGAGGGCCAAAAACCTATCTTATGTTTTAGAGTAGCTATAAGAGAAGCATATTTTATTATATTACCTCTCGGCCAGACCACAGACTTCCCATAAGTAAGCGAAATACGAGAAAGAGGGTTTCACGAGTTCTTGGAAATACAAAATAACGACTGTGTATGCTTTGCAAGCTGTTCTTTCTGTCATGTTTCCATGCTCATTCATGAAATATCTCTTTGAAGCCTTATTTTTGCCAACAGATTCCAAACTGGGAATTCCATCTAATAAGAGCAGTCTTATTACCTCTAAAAGAGATGAAAGAAGACTTCAGCTGCATGTCGACCAGCCGCAATTACAACGCCACTTAGCAC
This sequence comes from Hyalomma asiaticum, assembly GCA_013339685.2. Taxonomy (NCBI): domain Eukaryota; kingdom Metazoa; phylum Arthropoda; class Arachnida; order Ixodida; family Ixodidae; genus Hyalomma; species Hyalomma asiaticum. Next base: position 41,258 of record JABSTT010002085.1, read on the forward strand.
GGATGAAAAACAACCTCATGGAACCGTACAAGTGAATTTGAGAAAAAGCGGGATACACGAGAAAAATTGTTTTGCGTAAACATTTTTACCAGCCATTGTCTCTCTTATTCACCCAAGCATGAGCACCTTCCAAATAAACTGTACAAACTGGAAAGTTGGAATTAAAAAACGGGCGGCCCATAGGCATTGCTTCTCCACTGTTGACATATTTCTGTTGTACTTATGAACTGTATACCGAGTATACTTTGCTGACAGCCGTCGCATTTTCACACGATACGAGGAAAATAAAGTTCAGAAACACATAACTTCACGTAGTACATGGTGGCAATCCTTAAACTAGGAACGCACATGTAAGGCAAGATCCTTAAGTGTAGAAGCAAGATGCCTGAACGTAGCCGGAAGGTCACTTTTGTTTCCAACTTTTGTAGGTTATTTTGCGATTCGCAGAAGATGTGCTAGTATTTTTGTGCACGCCAATTAGCATTACCGAGCCCATAAAAATACAGAAAGTCAGCATGGATTTTATGGTCATTGCGAAAAAAGATGTTCCTCGATCCAATCCTCCATTCTTTCCCGAGAATCTCGGGAAGGAATGGAGGATTGGATCGAGGAACAGATCGTTCAAAACGGCGGAAAAGAGGGAATATCTCTGGAGCGAATATTTCGACAAGTTGACTTGTCATCGCCAGGACAGCAACTGCCGAAGACTATCAGAGTAGAAATTTGGGCTTTTAGTGCATAATATTCGAAAAAGTGTTGTAGCGCCAATTGGCACACCGACATAGAACGACACACACACAGCGCTAACTTTCAACAACAGTCCGTGCGCCAATTTGCGCTACCACATTTTTGGCGAAGACAAAGCCACTTGTGGGAACGTTGGCCCCAGCGAAATCCATGGCTTTGAACAATTCATTCTAGAGTGTAAAAGTGTTGAAAAGCTTGGCCAAATGCAAAGTGCTGGTTGCGCATCTCGATAGTGTAAGCACGAAACGAGACACATCGTGGGTCGTGAAAACACGCGTCCAATGGCGCTTGAAATTCAAAATAAGAGCACCTGCTGTGTCAAAATCGTGCCGAGCGTCTATAAAGTGGGCAAGTGTAATTGAATGAACATGTTCTAGTATTCTGTCCTTATAGATCCTCTCTTGCGCCTGACGCGTACTGCGCCTGCGGCGTAATGTTCGGAGCAACGTCCCTGGATACTAAACGCCGAGAATTAGGAAAACATCGCCCGAGTAATTCTTGTCTATCTTAGTCATTTACAAATGCCGCTAGGAGTTAACATTTTTTGTATTTTATTACCTCTACCGTACGTCTCCACCGGCGTTAGATTGACTCAGTGGATATAGTAGTTTTGGTGCTTATCGTCCTGTTGGTACTGTAACGTAAACCTATTTCTACCTTTATGCTTGATTACGTTGTCGTGCTGTGCAATGCGCACATTTCGTGTAATACCCCTTTGGTATTCTTGCAGGAAACGACAAGCCGTTGCGTACAGGTCAAAGAGCCCCACAAAGCGAAGCTTGAAGGAACGTCTGTCGAGGCAGTCCAAGTGTGAGTAGCTGTCATTTTGAGTGTGAATGTTGAGCAAATTCTCCAGAAAAGAAGGCACATTTTGGTAGCGATCAATCGTTTATTATTTCTGATGGTGCTTCACTAAGAGAAAAAGCAGGTCACAAGGCCAGTAACCTTGAATAACAAAAAGATTGAACTCAGAACTACGCCGTGAAAGCATGCCGGAACAGCCAACCAGTTCTCTTATCGGTAATCACGACGTAACTGGCAAAGTTGTCAAGTTCGTGTCGTCACGAGCTTATTGATGATGGATTTGTGGGGTTTAACGTCCCAAAACCAGCTGTGATTATGACAGGCGCCGTAGTGGAGGGCTGCGGAAATTTCGGCCACTTGGGGTTCTTTAACGTGCACTGACATCGCACAGCACACGGGCCTCAACATTTCGCCTGCCTCGAAATGCAGCCGCCGCGGCCGGGATGTGATCCCGCGACCTTCGGGGCAGCAGCCGAGTGACATAACCACTAGACCACCGAGGCGGGGCGTCGTCTGGAGCTAGCAGTATGTTAGTCAAGCATACGTGCTCTGCCGAAACCTTATGTCCTCTATCATCGGACGGTGTCTCGATGCTCCACCTTTTCATTAATAGCCATACTGCCTGTACATAATCCATAGGCGGAGACTTTTTCATTTTCCGGGGGGGGGCGGGGGCGCCGGGATCTTCGCTGCGGTCTTCTATCCTCATTCTCCAGCTACCCTTTCTCATCCTTCTTTCTCTAATTTTCCTCCTCACCCTCTCCCTTATTTTTCAAAAACGCGGGGGAGCTCAGGCAATTTTAATTTTTTTTCTGATGTAAACAGGCAAACTGCCACACGGCCGGACTGGAGGAGCGATGCGCGCGCATTTGCGCTCGTCGCTTCCCCAGTCCGGCCGCGATCGCATCAACATCGCCGTGAATTCACATCTGACATTATTTTTTCCAAGAAATATTTATTTTACAATAAATGGAGCAATGTATTCCCAAATGACACAAGCACAAGAGAAGAAAAAAACGTCACAGCAAGTCACTTTAGTGCAAATAATTTTGAACTTTACACGATTATTTGCACTTCACATTTGTTACTCACATTGTCATGCAATCATGACCCAGTGAATTAAGCACCAGTTAAGGAAGTACTGATACAAAATTTAAGGCGATCGAGATAACTTGCGGGTAGATTTGTGTCGACACACACGCATCATCTACAAAATATCAACGGCTGATATAGCTTAGAACATATTTAATGTCAATTTTAACGTGCGTGTTGCGCCACTGCATGCGAAACGCGCTTTTCTGTTTCATGTAAACACCAGTCACCAGTTGCGTGACGAGTATGTGTTGCTGTCATGATTCTTGGGAGAGCGCTCATCCTGCAGGCGTTTCCGACGGAAAGAGGGGGCAGAATTGCATCGGAGTACAAACTGACGTCCTCGCCTCGGCAGCGCATTGTTGAGGGATCACGCATGTCTGAAACTTCCCAGAGGGCATTACAGCAGCACCCAGGGAGCCTTCACTCAAAAGAGTTGTCAGCGCGGTACTCATGTGAACGCGGTTTTGTGTGCACATGTAGTCAGCTGTGTTTACATGAATACCGTCCTGGGTGCAGCCTTACTCAAAGCTCTTTCAAACGGAAAATGCGTCTGGGCTCCACAAAACCGTACACAAAATATTAATAATCGCGCGCTCGAGCCCTCGAGGTTTACAGCCGGAGTAAGCGGGTCATTAGCTACTTATTGCAAAAGAAAAAAAAACAAGATGCAGAATTTTTGTGTCAGTACTCATACAACGTATCAACGTAATTGAAAAATGATTTACGAAACACCGGCTGCCAAAAGAAAGATTCCCCGGGCTAGTGTACGAGGTTCCGTGCGCCGATTGCCACGCCACTTACATCGGCGAGACAAAAAACTTTGCGGAAAGGATACGATAACACCAAAATGACGTACGTAGCTTCAACGCTACGTGGAACGCGCTCGCAGAACACAGCGAAAAGAATGACCATCACATCAACTTCGACGACGCCCGGGTCCTCGACACGGAAGGTAACCGCACCAAAAGGCAGTTCTTAGGGCCGTGGCGCGTCCAAACAACACCTGGAAATATCAACGGCTCAACTGGGACCCTGCCGGAACCAATGGAGAAAACAACACCGACACAAGAAAGGCGAAGGAACGACGGTGTAGAGAGGGGCAATCACTAAGAAAAGTCGCTAGCTTCGGAGCTGGCCGGACAGTCACCCCATGATGAAGAGACCGAATGGGCCTCGAAACGTTGGGCCAGTTTTTAATTTCAATATTAAAAACTTAGATTAAGAAAAGTGGCTATTGAGTTTGTTTTTTTTTTCGTATAGGCCAATTATTGGACTTCCGCCGCCGCTGTAGCGAACCTCTTTAACAAGAGGCCTCCCTTGGCGCCGCCATTATCCCCTTAAAAATGGCGTAACCCCCCAAAAATCCGCCGTCGAGGCTGTGCAGTTGGCCTTTGTACTCCCTTGGTACAATCCCGAAAGGAGGTGTAACTTCTTTCATCGCCGGTCGTTCACACGCCACGCACGTGGATCGGCGAGTGTGGCCTCGCCGCAAGCTGTGGTTGCTAGCCGGACCTATGCGCAACTCACATGGGGAGGAAAGCAATGCATGCTTTCCTACCCATGTGAGTTTATCATCGCGTCTATTGGCGTATCATTATCAATAACGCTTTGCCGAGAGCGTTCAGCCCGTTACGATTATACTTCTGCACTACACATAACGATCCTCCTCTCCGGGCTCCGGCGGGGGCTATGTCCCCCCTTGGAAAGTTCGGGGGGGGCTCGAGCCCCCGAGCCCCCCCGTACTCTCCGCCTATGACATAATCCTTCACCACAAAATCATGTGGTTCTTTCTTTCATATTTTCTGTCTGTCTCTTCGCGCACCAGTAACGCACACTGGGCTGCACATCTATGGCCAGGTAGTAGTGGGGCGACGGCAAGGTTTCCATCATGTTGCCGTGGCTGCGGGGATCAAACCCGCTTACTTGGCGCTAAGCCTTTTCTGCACCTTACCGCATTGTGGCCTTCGCATATAGTGTAGCACTGGGCTGAGAGCAAGAGTAGGACGAAGCAGCAATGGGTTGAGGGCAAGAGAGGCTCCGCTTTTTCCTACTGCGTGACCCCGGACAGACAGCGAAGGGTCGACTAGGAACGGCTACATTGTTAAAAGAGCAGTAAAACGAAATTGCTAAGAAGTAGGGGCGCCGGTACGACACATGTAGAAATGAACTGAAAGACAGACATGAGGGGCCAATAAAACAAAGAGAATACTGCATAAGGAGGGCCTTGGTAGCATCATCCTAATAGCTCCTGCATTTTAATCAATACACTGTCATTCACCCTCTCATCCCTCTTGGAGAGCCGTTATGGCTAGTTTTGCCTATCAGGATATATAATGTGGATTCACATGTTTGTCAGCGTCTCTCATAATCAGAGCTGGTTTTGGGACGTTAAACCCCACATAACAACAACATGTTTGTCACCTTTAGTTTAAAATAGGAACTGAAGGCGAAAAGGGAATGTAGGGCTCTTGGGTACCCGAATCCCCGATTTCGTGCTCCTCTTGGAGATATCACAGTGCATGTAAGAAAAGTGGAGGGTGAACTTCGTGGACGATGAACCACCGCAGGAATTCCCCGAAGTAAGAGTACTAATAGAGTCAACGGACACATGTAGGCGGCTATAAACTGAGAGAGACTCCGAAAGGCAGGAAGGTTAACTGGGAGAACAATACACGGGCGTCAACATTTCGCCTCCATCAAAATGCAGCCGCCGCGGCTGGGATTAGATCCCGCGACCGTCGGGTCTGCAGCCGAGTACCACAGCCATTAGACGGCCGTGGCGCGTCATCTTTATTTTGAGACTTGAAGTTCTGTATCCTTATTTTGCCTATTCGCAGTAACGAGCCGCGCAAATAAGACGCACAAAAAGAAGAGGCAGGCAAGGACAGATGCTACTAACAACTGATTTGTTTGCGAGGCACGATTTAAAGCAACTAAGATTCTTGGACGTAGCTAGAGCCCCGTAGCTCGGTTGGCCTTAGAAGCCTTCTTTGAAAAGAAGCACCAGATTATCTGCGCCAGCGCACCTTCGATCGCGCTCCATGCGTCCGAAGTCCTTTTCATGCAGCGCGGCGTTTGATTTTGGAATTTGTCGCTCGTGACCTTTGCTGCAGCATTCTGTGCCCCAGCGCGTGCGCTAAATATGTTCCACATATATCCTTGGGCGATCCTGCAATAAATCACTCGTTAGTAGCGTCTGTCCTTGTCTGCCTCTTCTTCTTCTGCGTATTATTAGCGAGGTTCATTAATTTGAATATGCAAGGCCAACTAGCCCAAGTATATGTTTTATTTTATTATGCGTGTCATTTCTAACACTGTGCATACACGCGCCGGGAGCTCACGTTCTTTTCTCGCTCTTCCAGTGGACGAAAACAGCATGACGGAATCGCGCATGACGTTGAACATGGAAAGCAGCGATTCGATCTACATGACAGTCCTGCCACCGTCGAAGCCAGTTCCCTTGCAGAGGCTCCAGGAGCACGTTATACAAGGCCAAGCAAATGGCGTACTCAAAGAAGAGTATACGGTGCGAGTGTGTTCCAACGTTTTCCACGTAATCAATTGCCAAGAGCCTGTTTGTTCCTTGTTCGCTCTTTTGTTTTCTTTGTTTTCTTTCCTTACAGCGCATATCCTGTTGTACGGGTAGTACCTTTAGTCCAAGGTAGACAAACAAAGAAGGCCGGTAGAGTGAAAGAAAATAAAAAAGGAATACCCGATACGGTCAAAGGAAGGAACAGTGAAACTCCCATTTGCGGACATTTGGGCTGTTTCTTCCTTTTTATGTGCTGTTGTGTAGCAACTTGTGCGTGCGTGCGTGCGTGCGTGCGTGCGTGCGTGTTTCAGGAGAGCGAGTCACACAACTAACCTTTTTATTCATTTTAATACTCTCAGCATTATCAGGGAACGTACTGAACGAGGAGATACAGCCCTGTATGTTACAGAAATATACGTACGACGTATAAAGATGTACGCAGTATCCGTTAGACTGTACGTAGTGATCAAAAACTTAGGAATATACACATATGCATATAAATTGAGCACAAAAGGATGGGAAGTGTTATAACAAATAATTGTCAATTGTGAGGACACAACCACATGAAGCTAACAAACAGTCAAAGAAGGCATAGCTAGGAGAAGTTATTTGTAATTTTTAGCTGTAGAGTAGTAGTAGTGACATAAATGGAAGGGAATTAAACTGGACGAAAAAGCGTCGTACTGACGGCGGGTGCGTTTTTTTTTTTCGTCCACTTTGGTTCTTTTCAATTTATGTCGTGACTGCCACACTATAGGTAAAAATTATAAAAAATAGCTTCCCCTATGCTTCCTTTGGCCACTTTGTTGGCTTCGTGAGGTTGTGTTTAACACTAAAAAGGAGCCTTGTCATTTCCATTTGGATAAATGCAGTTGAGGGGAAGATGTGTGCTGAGAAGCATCCCAGTTCAATATATCTAACGTTTCTAATAGAGTGGTATGCAATATCTAAATGCATTAAAAGATTACTGTTATGAATTGTGAACCTAACACTTAATGAAAAGCTAAATAAATTTAGAGCAGGATATTAATCTTTGTAACAAAAGTAACATCCGTTCAAGAACCGACAAAGGAACCTTGAACTGTGGCACTGAACGTAACTTGTTCCTTGAAGTCCGTGTGTTCCTTCGCGCTACAATTTTTCCCTCTCAGAAATCTTCCATCTTACCAAGCAAACATTAGAGTTTCATATAGTTTCCTGGTACACTCTGCCAATGTATGTTCTTCTGTGGAATGCGGCACGCTATAACCACTGCCTTCATTTTTTATCGTTACAGACCACACCGAAGGGGCAACTTCACCCATGGGACGTGGCGGAACAGACCGAAAACAAACCCAAGAATCGCTATGGAAACATTCTGCCGTGTAAGCCACGAATAGCGTGCATGTCCAGCGTTTCTAGACAGCGAAACGCCAAAAACATCTTTTTACTCGAAACTTCACTCAGCTTCGTTGACCGTGCCTTCGTTGGCGCCTCCGTTCCCCAGTATGGAAAGAGCTTCTCCGCAGGACGTTCCGACCATTTCAATATGTTGTACGTGTCAGCCACGTAACCAGCTGACCAAGAGTACGATACCCTCAGGTTACTGCAACATTTCCATTTCCATCATTTGGCACCATATTCGAAAAAACCATTCGAAAAAACCATTCGAAAAGCGAGATGGTGTGTTCCCGTAACCCCAAACTTCTGACCGGGAGCAAGCGTCCTAGCCTCGGCGTAACTCGCACTGCATGAACACAAGATACCACCGACTAATATTACACAGTTATGTTTAAATGACGATTACCGTTCGATAATGCTTTGGAATGTCCGGAATCTTATTAGCTGCAGGGTGTCGAACCGATAAAAATAGCTTTTCGAGTAATGATTGAGGCGCATTTCGCTCCTGTGCAGTTCCGGTTCGGAGAAATAAAGCATTCATACGGTTCGCTAACTGGACAGGAGATAGGCAATAGGCGATAGGCCCGTGGGGGGCCTATCGTCTTTCTTCTGTCTCGGAGTTGAGAGAAGGGAAAAGCGGGCCCGCTCTTCCCCCCGACCAACTGCCCACAACCTCGCCCTCAGCTCACAACCACATGTTAATGATAACTATCGCGACACTAAGTGTGAACTTCGCAGCATTACCGGTTACGTTACGATTAATGATAAAACGATAGGTTCGTTGTTCCCACGGTTTCCACAGCGTGGAACTGGCTTGAATTACTTTGTACCATTTTTATTTGTGCCCGCGGTGCCTTGTTTTCGTTTTTTTTTCTTTCGGGTGTTTTCGAGTAATGCCCTGTTCGGCATACACGCACCGGTTATAGAAAACATTTCATTCCTAAACATGTTGCAGATGACCACTCGAGAGTTAAATTAGCACCACTGCCAGGCTTTGATAACACGGACTACATCAACGCAAGTTATGTGCCGGTAAGGACGCCTGATTCGTTAAAGACATGTTTTGCTTAGAGTTGAGCGATCATTCAAAGGATGGTTGATCAATGCAAGCGCAAGTAAACTCATCACTGTCACAAAAAGAACAATCCTTTTTATATAATATTGTTAGCTCGGATATTGCTGCAAGGCACGCTTTTTAAGCTCTTTTCGTTCATTGATATTAAAGGCCAAAACGGGTAGTGTTACCAGCACTATTCGTAGGAGGTCACTTCTCAAATTCCAGGAGGTGACTTCCAAAATCCCATGATAGTCTCCTATTTGATTTAGTTCTTCACGCTATCTGTATTCCAAGTACAGGCCACAGAAAACATACGCTGTCTAATAGTACTCTCTGTCATGTGATTGGCGCATAAGGGTTCGTTAATTTACTTGATAGTCATTAATAGTTAGTGCCACCCATACAACTATTTTATCGTGTTGTATTCAATTTCACAATTCCTAATTTCTTTTTATACACGCAAGAGCTAACATCGCTGTCTTTCTTCTTTTTCTTTTTTTTTTTTCAGGGTTACAGCTGTCCGCGCAAATACATTGCTACGCAAGGTATTATTGTCCTGCTTGTTTTTCTAGTAGTGATTTGAACCTTACGCGACGCTATTCTTCAAAATAACATACTCGTAACTTCGCAACTTTCCGGAAAACATTTAGGCCGGTATTCAAAAACCTACAGTATCCTTCTCGCGGCCGTCGCTCGTCGGCCCACACGGCACTGAGAGCACTTCTACGGTTTCTTGAAGACGACGGGTTTCAGCGAACACCTCTGACTGATGAAGTCGTCCTACAGCCTCTCCTTCGTTGTTCCCCTTCCTCCTCCTCTCTCTCCCATCTGTCCATTCCCCCTTCCCATTTCCCCACTGCAGGGTAACGAACCGGATGCCTTTCTGCTTCACCTCCCTGCCTTTCTGTTTTTCCCTTTTCCGTCATATCCTTATCGCTTTCTTTTTCCTCTTACCTTCCCCGTGGCCTTATCGTGCTCGATGAATGTGTTAGTCCAGCGTCTACAAACAATTCTTGTGATAGTCTTTCGCATTGATTACCACTTCAGTCCCCTTAACGCGCCTTTATCTCACAGGGGCGATAAGGACAAGGTAGATTTATGAATAGTCTCCCCCTGTGAAAGACAACGAAGGAGTACCTGTGAATCAAAGTCCACAAGGTTTCTTTCTGTTCCCATCCCACGCGCAACGCATTCGCCCAGAAAAACTAGAAAGAATGCTATAGAAAGCTATTCGGACATGTTTGCTTTTGTTCGTTTCTTTTTCAAAATTAGATAGTGCTTATTTATAACCGCCATAACGCCTTAGCGGCTGCGTGATCCGTCTGCAGAACGTGCAGTCTAGCATTCGATTTCCACCCTCCCCGGCGTCATTGCCTAAGTTGGTAAAATTGGTAAAACGTAAGGAACATCCATTGCACCGTGGTCATCAGGGAACCACATCAATTTCATGAAACGAAGAGTTATTTCAGTGCCGCTCCTCACTTTGACTTGCAGATTTGTCGAGCTTTGTAGCTTGAAATGACGTACACATTTTTTTTGTTATATTAATGTTTAGGTCCCAAGCAGACAACGCACACAGATTTCTGGCGGATGGTCTGGCAAGAAGGGTCGTGCAAGATCATAATGCTCACCAACCTCAAAGAGCAAGAAAAGGTAACCACTCGTATCGATAAATTGAAAGTTCTGCTGAGGATGAGAATTCTGTTAAAGGAACACTCGAGCAAAAAAAATATTTTTCTCCTGTTAGTATGTCAGCTTTTCACAATGCCAAAAACACAAGTCTTTCGAGGGGAACACCGTCAGCAAGCCATAAAACTCGCAAGAATAAAATACGGGTGCCGATGCCGCTTTGAAGCTGCACAACTTTATGTGAGGTGGTGTGACGTGGTGTGCAAGTCAACTTTTGTGTTCTTTATGTGACGTGGTGTCGCATAAGATGGACGGCATCTGCTAAGGCCTGAATATCTATTTATCGGGAAAAAATAATACGTAGTATTCTAAGGAAGCCAGACAATTTACACTACGAGTTTCAGAACATTTCACGGAGGGAATTTGGTGGGAATAAAAAAAAAAAAGAAATTGGCCTCCTGACGTTATGAGGCCGAAGTTCAGGCACAAATTTCAAAACTAAAACTTTGACATTCATTTTGTGTCTGTTTTTTTAAACTCAACATAACATGGCACAATTAATGGCAATCAAGATCACGAAAAATACGTTATCATTACAAAGCACATCACCTCCTCACTTTAATGTCCCTTTCAAGATGAATCATATTTTCATGATTTGGCTCTGGGGCATCAAATCCGCTCACGACAACGCGACAAACTGCTTATGTTCTAATTATTGTAAAGTAACTAAAGAGAGTAGAAGTAATTGGAGACGAGAAATATGCGAGCACGTTTTGCAAAAGATTAAATTTCAAAAACAAGGAATTCATCACGCTAAGGAACACAACTCGAGAAAATATTCAAGCAGACCTATTCAAGAAATATCATCGTTAGCAAGTTCAAATCGGCCATAAATACACCAGTCGGTCATACATACGGCCAGTTTGAAGTCGTCTCTAGCCGTATTCGTTTTTGTCCCTTGGATGTCGTATACCCCTGTCACACTGACCGGCTTAGTGTCATTCGGATGGAGTGATAGCAGCTTCTAATGCCATCACTTCGCTGTTACACACCATCATTTAATAACATTCAAATCGAATTACATCTGTGATCAAATGAGTTCGAGAAGCTCACTCGGCTTCGCACTATAACCGAATGTATGGGCTCTACCTTCCCCGGAAACAAGGTAATCGCGACTTATGTTTTCCGTTAGTAAAGCTGTTTCTTTTGCATGCATAATTGTACTGCAAGTTTAACATTGACAAGGCGCCCAATTCGCAAAGCGCTTCATTCACTCGATAAACTTAGCCTAATAACTCGCCGTCTACCAGTGGATCCAGCACAGTAATTCGCTGGGTGGCACTTTCTTTGCTCGCCTTTTCTTTCCCTCTTCTCGCCTTCCTTTTTCCAGTCGGCATTCGCCCCATCCAATTTAAAGGACGCAGCAGCTGAACGCTCCACCTAATGCGAGTAAGCGCTGCTGTACGAGCCGGAATGAATTTTTTCTGTGCGTTTTTATACAGTGGAGCGACATCCAATATTTATTTTTAAATAAATAGTTTCACTTTTCTGCCATTCGTCTCTTCCCGGGACTTTCTTGGCTGACCCTTTCTTTAGAGGGGGGGGGGGGGGGGGGGAGGGAGGCGCCGCCACTGAGCACACGAACGAATCACGCTACTTATTTATGTGTAGCACCACCACCGATCGATGATATTCGTTGCATCGCCTGTCATTCGACTCTAATGGCGTTGAAAAACCCAGTGTGACAGGGGTATTAGAGTTATGCACGCTGCTCAAGCTTATTATTAGCAAGGCCTAACATCTGCACATATTCCTGTAATGTGTCATATTGAAGGACGTGTTTCTTAATAA
>JABSTT010002086.1:0-14488 GCA_013339685.2 Hyalomma asiaticum
AGATCATTCCTGTAGTGTGTCATATTGAAGGACGTGTTTCTTAATAAACACGTCCAGTACTGTGGCCTATTACGGCAACGATTTGAAACAGTAGAGATCGCTTCTGTAGTGTGTCATATTGAAGGACGTGTTTCTTAAGAAACACGTCCAATTCTGTTGCCTACTACGGCAACGATTTGAAACAGTAGAGATCGCTTCAGTAATGTGTCAAATCAAGGACGTGTTTCTTAAGAAACACGTCCAATTCTGTTGCCTACTACGGCAACGATTTGACACAGTAGAGATCGCTTCTGTAGTGTGTCATATTGAAGGACGTGTTTCTTAAGAAACACGTCCAATACTGTTGCCTTGAACGGCAACGATTTGACACAGTAGAGATCGCTTCAGTAATGTGTCAAATCAAGGACGTGTTTCTTAATAAACACGTCCAATTCTGTTGCCTACTACGGCAACGATTTGAAACAGTAGAGATCATTCCTGTAGTGTGTCATATTGAAGGACGTGTTTCTTAATAAACACGTCCAATACTGTTGCCTACTACGGCAACGATTTGAAACAGAGAGTTCATCAGTAATGTGTCATATTGAAGGACGTGTTTCTTAAAAACACGTCCAATACTGTTGCCTATACACGGCAACGATTTGAACACTAGAGCTCGATTCACTGTATGTGCATATTGAAGGACGTGTTTTTTAATAAACACGTCCAATTACTGTCACTACTACGGCAACGATTGAAACAGTAGAGATCACTTCAGTAGTGTGTCATATTGAAGGACGTGTTTCTTAATAAACACGTCCAATACTGTTGCACCTACTACGGCAACGATTTGACACAGTAGAGATCACTCTAGTACTGTGTCAAATCAAGGACGTGTTTCTTACTAAACACGCCAATACTGTTGCCTACTACGGCAACGATTGAAACAAGACGAGATCACTTCTGTAATGTGTCAATTGAAGGACGTGTTCTTAGTCAAACAGTCCAATACTGTTGCCTAATACGGCAACGATTTGACACAGTACAGATCGCTTCTGTAGTGTGTGATATTGAAGGACGTGTTTCTTAAGAAACACGTCCAGTACTGTGGCCTATTACGGCAACGATTTGAAACAGTAGAGATCGCTTCTGTAGTGTGTCATATTGAAGGACGTGTTTCTTCAGAAACACGTCCAATACTGTTGCCTATTACGGCAACGATTTGACACAGTACAGATCGCTTCTGTAGTGTGTGATATTGAAGGACGTGTTTCTTAAGAAACACGTCCAATACTGTTGCCTATTACGGCAACGATTTGACACAGTAGAGATCACTTCTGTAATGTGTCAAATCAAGGACGTGTTTCTTAATAAACACGTCCAATACTGTTGCCTTGAACGGCAACGATTTGACACAGTACAGATCACTTCTGTAATGTGTCAAATCAAGGACGTGTTTCTTAAGAAACTTTCTTAGAAACACGTCCAATACTGTTGCCTATTACGGCAACGATTTGACACAGTAGAGATCACTTCTGTAATGTGTCAAATCAAGGACGTGTTTCTTAATAAACACGTCCAATACTGTTGCCTTGAACGGCAACGATTTGACACAGTAGAGATCACTTCTGTAATGTGTCAAATCAAGGACGTGTTTCTTAAGAAACACGTCCAATTCTGTTGCCTACTACGGCAACGATTTGAAACAGTAGAGATCACTTCTGTAGTGTGTCATATTGAAGGACGTGTTTCTTAAGAAACACGTCCAATTCTGTTGCCTACTACGGCAACGATTTGAAACAGTAGAGATCACTTCAGTAATGTGTCATATTGAAGGACGTGTTTCTTAATAAACACGTCCAATACTGTTGCCTTGAACGGCAACGATTTGAAACAGTAGAGATCACTCCTGTAATGTGTCATATTGAAGGACGTGTTTCTTAATAAACACGTCCAATACTGTTGCCTACTACGGCAACGATTTGACACAGTACAGATCGCTTCTGTAGTGTGTCATATTGAAGGACGTGTTTCTTAATAAACACGTCCAATACTGTTGCCTTGAACGGCAACGATTTGAAACAGTAGAGATCACTCCTGTAATGTGTCATATTGAAGGACGTGTTTCTTAATAAACACGTCCAATACTGTTGCCCATTACGGCAACGATTTGAACAGTAGAGATCACTTCAGTAATGTGTCAAATCAAGGACGTGTTTCTTAATAAACACGTCCAATACTGTTGCCTACTACGGCAACGATTTGACACAGTACAGATCACTTCTGTAGTGTGTCATATTGAAGGACGTGTTTCTTAATAACACGTCCAATACTGTTGCCTTGACGGCAACGATTTGAAACAGTAGAGATCACTTCTGTAATGTGTCATATTGAAGGACGTGTTTCTTAATAAACACGTCCAATACTGTTGCCTTGAACGGCAACGATTTGAAACAGTAGAGATCACTTCTGTAATGTGTCATATTGAAGGACGTGTTTCTTAATAAACACGTCCAATACTGTTGCCTTGAACGGCAACGATTTGAAACAGTAGAGATCACTTCAGTAATGTGTCATGAACGGCAACGATTTGACACAGTACAGATCACTTCTGTAATGTGTCAAATCAAGGACGTGTTTCTTAAGAAACACGTCCATTCTGTTGCCTACTACGGCAACGATTTGACAGAGTACAGATCGCTTCTGTAGTGTGTCATATGAAGGACGTGTTTCTTAATAAACACGTCCAATTCTGTTGCCTACTACGGCAACGATTTGAAACAGTAGAGATCATTCCTGTAGTGTGTCATATTGAAGGACGTGTTTCTTAATAAACACGTCCAGTACTGTTGCCTACTACGGCAACGATTTGACACAGTACAGATCACTTCTGTAATGTGTCAAATCAAGGACGTGTTTCTTAAGAAACACGTCCAATTCTGTTGCCTACTACGGCAACGATTTGACACAGTAGAGATCACTCCTGTAATGTGTCAAATCAAGGACGTGTTTCTTAATAAACACGTCCAATACTGTTGCCTTGAACGGCAACGATTTGACACAGTAGAGATCACTTCTGTAATGTGTCAAATCAAGGACGTGTTTCTTAAGAACACGTCCAATTCTGTTGCCTACTACGGCAACGATTTGACACAGTAGAGATCACTTCAGTAGTGTGTCATATTGAAGGACGTGTTTCTTAATAAACACGTCCAATTCTGTTGCCTTGAACGGCAACGATTTGACACAGTAGAGATCACTCCTGTAATGTGTCATATTGAAGGACGTGTTTCTTCAGAAACACGCCCAATACTGTTGCCTTGAACGGCAACGATTTGACACAGTAGAGATCACTCCTGTAATGTGTCAAATCAAGGACGTGTTTCTTCAGAAACACGCCCAATACTGTTGCCTTGAACGGCAACGATTTGACACAGTACAGATCACTTCTGTAGTGTGTCATATTGAAGGACGTGTTTCTTCAGAAACACGTCCAATTCTGTTCCCTACTACGGCAACGATTTGAAACAGTAGAGATCACTTGAGTAATGTGTCAAATCGAAGGACGTGTTTCTTAATAAACACGTCCAATACTGTTGCCTTGAACGGCAACGATTTGACACAGTAGAGATCGCTTCAGTAGTGTGTCATATTGAAGGACGTGTTTCTTAAGAAACACGTCCAATTCTGTTGCCTACTACGGCAACGATTTGAAACAGAAGAGATCGCTTCTGT
The DNA here is from genome assembly GCA_013339685.2 of Hyalomma asiaticum. Classification (NCBI taxonomy): domain Eukaryota; kingdom Metazoa; phylum Arthropoda; class Arachnida; order Ixodida; family Ixodidae; genus Hyalomma; species Hyalomma asiaticum. Next base: position 3,715 of record JABSTT010002086.1, read on the forward strand.
AGTGTGTCATATTGAAGGACGTGTTTATTAAGAAACACGTCCAATACTGTTGCCTACTACGGCAACGATTTGACAGAGTACAGATCGCTTCTGTAGTGTGTCATATTGAAGGACGTGTTTCTTAAGAAGCACGTCAAATACTGTTGCCTAATACGGCAACGATTTGACAGAGTACAGATCGCTTCTGTAGTGTGTCATATTGAAGGACGTGTTTCTTAAGAAACACGTCAAATACTGTTGCCTAATACGGCAACGATTTGACACAGTACAGATCACTTCTGTAATGTGTCAAATCAAGGACGTGTTTCTTAATAAACACGTCCAATACTGTTGCCTACTACGGCAACGATTTGAAACAGTAGAGATCACTTCTGTAGTGTGTCATATTGAAGGACGTGTTTCTTAATAACACGTCCAATACTGTTGCCTACTACGGCAACGATTTGACACAGTAGAGATCACTTCTGTAGTGTGTCATATTGAAGGACGTGTTTCTTAAGAAACACGTCCAATACTGTTGCCTACTACGGCAACGATTTGACACAGTAGAGATCACTTCTGTAATGTGTCATATTGAAGGACGTGTTTCTTAAGAAACACGTCCAATACTGTTGCCTATTACGGCAACGATTTGACACAGTAGAGATCACTTCTGTAGTGTGTCATATGAAGGACGTGTTTCTTAAGAAACACGTCCAATACTGTTGCCTACTACGGCAACGATTTGACACAGTAGAGATCACTTCTGTAATGTGTCAAATCAAGGACGTGTTTCTTAATAAACACGTCCAATACTGTTGCCTACTACGGCAACGATTTGAAACAGTAGAGATCATTCCTGTAGTGTGTCATATTGAAGGACGTGTTTCTTAATAAACACGTCCAATACTGTTGCCCATTACGGCAACGATTTGAAACAGTAGAGATCATTCCTGTAATGTGTCATATTGAAGGACGTGTTTCTTAATAAACACGTCCAATACTGTTGCCTACTACGGCAACGATTTGACACAGTACAGATCGCTTCTGTAGTGTGTCATATTGAAGGACGTGTTTCTTAAGAAACACGTCCAATTCTGTTGCCTACTACGGCAACGATTTGACACAGTAGAGATCACTTCTGTAGTGTGTCAAGAAACACGTCCAATACTGTTGCCTTGAACGGCAACGATTGACACAGTAGAGATCACTTCTGTAGTGTGTCAAATGAAGGACGTGTTTCTTAAGAAACACGTCCAATACTGTTGCCTACTACGGCAACGATTTGACACAGTAGAGATCGCTTCTGTAGTGTGTCATATTGAAGGACGTGTTTATTAAGAAACACGTCCAATACTGTTGCCTACTACGGCAACGATTTGACAGAGTACAGATCGCTTCTGTAGTGTGTCATATTGAAGGACGTGTTTCTTAAGAAGCACGTCAAATACTGTTGCCTAATACGGCAACGATTTGACAGAGTACAGATCGCTTCTGTAGTGTGTCATATTGAAGGACGTGTTTCTTAAGAAGCACGTCAAATACTGTTGCCTAATACGGCAACGATTTGACACAGTACAGATCACTTCTGTAATGTGTCAAATCAAGGACGTGTTTCTTAATAAACACGTCCAATTCTGTTGCCTACTACGGCAACGATTTGAAACAGTAGAGATCATTCCTGTAGTGTGTCATATTGAAGGACGTGTTTCTTAATAAACACGTCCAATACTGTTGCCCATTACGGCAACGATTTGAAACAGTAGAGATCATTCCTGTAATGTGTCATATTGAAGGACGTGTTTCTTAATAAACACGTCCAATACTGTTGCCTACTACGGCAACGATTTGACACAGTACAGATCGCTTCTGTAGTGTGTCATATTGAAGGACGTGTTTCTTCAGAAACACGTCCAATTGTGTTGCCTACTACGGCAACGATTTGACACAGTACAGATCGCTTCTGTAGTGTGTGATATTGAAGGACGTGTTTCTTAAGAAACACGTCCAGTACTGTGGCCTATTACGGCAACGATTTGAAACAGTAGAGATCGCTTCTGTAGTGTGTCATATTGAAGGACGTGTTTCTTAAGAAACACGTCCAATACTGTTGCCTACTACGGCAACGATTTGACACAGTACAGATCGCTTCTGTAGTGTGTGATATTGAAGGACGTGTTTCTTAAGAAACACGTCCAGTACTGTGGCCTATTACGGCAACGATTTGACACAGTAGAGATCACTCCTGTAATGTGTCAAATCAAGGACGTGTTTCTTAATAAACACGTCCAATACTGTTGCCTTGAACGGCAACGATTTGACACAGTACAGATCACTTCTGTAATGTGTCAAATCAAGGACGTGTTTCTTAAGAAACACGTCCAATTCTGTTGCGTAATACGGCAACGATTTGACATAGTAGAGATCACTTCAGTAGTGTGTCATATTGAAGGACGTGTTTCTTAATAAACACGTCCAATTCTGTTGCCTACTACGGCAACGATTTGAAACAGTAGAGATCATTCCTGTAGTGTGTCATATTGAAGGACGTGTTTCTTAATAAACACGTCCAGTACTGTGGCCTACTACGGCAACGATTTGAAACAGTAGAGATCATTCCTGTAATGTGTCATATTGAAGGACGTGTTCTTAATAAACACGTCCAATACTGTTCCTACTACGGCAACGATTTGACACAGTACAGATCGCTTCTGTAGTGTGTCATATTGAAGGACGTGTTTCTTAAGAAACACGTCCAATATTGTTGCCTACTACGGCAACGATTTGAAACAGTAGAGATCGCTTCTGTAGTGTGTCATATTGAAGGACGTGTTTCTTAATAAACACGTCCAATACTGTTGCCTACTACGGCAACGATTTGAAACAGTAGAGATCGCTTCTGTAGTGTGTCATATTGAAGGACGTGTTTCTTAATAAACACGTCCAATATTGTTGCCTACTACGGCAACGATTTGACACAGTACAGATCACTTCTGTAGTGTGTCATATTGAAGGACGTGTTTCAGACAGACGAGTCATAGTTATAGTCACAGCATAGCGTTGCACACCAACCGAGCTGTACTGAAGAGGGGAAATTGCAGTTCATGCAAGGTTGGTAAACACGTGGTGCAGAAATGACATCGGCTGGAGCCCAGATTAAACATATGCTACATCTGGTATTGTTAAAGGCGGTTTTAGTACTGTATGCACAGGGAAGACAGAGATTACATTATGAACTGGTGTGTTGTTGACCGGAAATTCGCAAAAACATTGGTGACGGAACGCCTTAGGAACAGTTTCAGGGCTACGACGTGGTGATGGATCTAGGATTTCTCTTCAGCATTGTCACGGGATATTTTGCGCATCCTGCAGCGCAATCCCGGACGTTACCGCGGTACTCATACCCGTTTCCTCGGTTTCCGAACAAGGGAATAAAACTTTCCGAATGCCTGAATTAGCTCGCTGAGCGACGTAGCGGATGAGTCAGTTGTCCTTACTGAATTGCAATGTCGGTGAAAACGTGGTAAGTGTATTCAATGGTTTCACCATTCTGAATACAATGAATTGCAGACGGCATGACCCAGCAATGCAGCACCGTCCGTAAGTAAGGGAGCGTCTAGTAGGATATGACACATCCGTAACCACTGAAATAATCGAAATATGTATGTACAGCTGTCAGTGTGGCAGGACTGAACGTTCGAAGAAGGGGAATGTTAAACACTCCCGGAAATCCTCTTGACAGTGGCCGTACACGCTGTTGTTGGATGGTGCGACGTACTGCGGTCACTCCCTTGCGCCGGATACATGGTATGCGCAAAGCTGATCAGGCACCAGCGACGGCTGTTGAGAGCAGGTATACCCTGCTTCCCAGCACTGGACCACTGCGTCAGGTTCCGGTCTCGTAAATCGAATGCCAAGCATACTGAGACCCCAGGTGTCCCACCAACACGTTCAGTATCGCGCGTACGCAGCTGGGCCGTTTCAGCGCACCTTTCGTGAAAGAACCGGAAGTCTTGCCGTTCGGTGGTCCAAGAAAATTTACGTGTGCAGTCGCATTGCTTGACGATGTGTTACATCAGCTGTTTCCACTATTCCCTTCCGCAGGAATGGGTTCGAGCGATCCACACCCGTATGGAGCAACCCACCAGTGCCCCGTCAGGGCTGCCCGAAACGAACACGACATGCAGAAATAGGTCGTGTGCCAGCAGCTCCAAATGTTCCCATCGCTTACCCATTCGACCGTAACGCCGTTGGGCAACGATGGAGACGTCGACCTGCTGCGGGAAGTCCCCCAGAGCAAGTGAGATGGACGGCCCCGCTGCGAACTTTTCGTTTCTCATAATAAAGGTGCCCTGTCTGCGTACACGTGTGTGTTCCTAATGTCTGCTAGTGTTCGGGCTTCGCATAACGGTGGTGTGGCAGTACAGTTTTTCGTGACTCTGGCGGCGATGGTAGACCACACTCCTTCATTCGAAAATTTGCGGTGTTCTAGCCGCATCTTCTAACACACGTGATGAGTACATGCACGCACGAATAGGACAGTGTCAGCAATGCCAATCAGTGATCATCGTTTTTTTTTATTATTGGAGCTTCACAACGACTCCCGCATGCACTCAACCGCGTTGGCACAGGCGTTGAATACAACAGTAGAAACACAAGAGCACTTCTGGGAATATTGAACGGGAAGAAAATCATAGAACAGGAACTCCTGTGCGCGTAGTGCCTTCTAATTAGGACTGTATCGGCGTTGTCGCAATCGCTTCCGCTTCGGTCGTTGCATCGGCTTGTTCCAAATACGCGCCTTTTGTCGAGAGCTCATCTCATTGGCGCATTGTGGTTCAGAATGCACAGACCATGTCTGCGCAATCTCGGTCTCCTGCATTCCGCGTGGAAGTTAGGGCTCAAGCTTCCACATTTCACGCATCCCGCTGTGGTGTGGCGGTTCATGCAAGGTTGTTAAACACGTGGTGCAGAGATGACATCGGCTGGAGCCCAGATTAACATATGCTACATCTGGTATTGTTAAAGGCGGTTTTAGTACTGTATGCACAGGAAGACAGAGATTACAATTATGAACTGGTGTGTTGTTGACCGGAAATTCGCAAAAAACATTGGTGACGGAACGCCTTAGGAACAGTTTTCAGGGCTACGACGTGGTGATGGATCTAGGATTTCTCTTCAGCATTGTCACGGGATATTTGCGCAATCCGGCGTTACCGCGGTACTCATACCCGTTTCCTCGGTTCCGAACAAGGGTTCGAATGCCTGAATTGGCTCGCTGAGCGACGAGCGGATGAGTCAGTTGTCCTTACTGAATTGCAATGTCGTGAAACGTGGTAAGTGTATTCAATGGTTTCACCATTCTGAATACAATGAATTGCAGCGGCATGGCCCATGCAATGCAGCACCGTAAGTACGCGAGCGTCACTTAGGATCTGACACATCCGTAACCACTGAAATAATCGAAATATGCATGCACAGCTGGCAGTGTGGCAGGACTGAACGTTCGAAGAAGGGAATGTTAAACACTCCCGGGAATCCTCTTGACAGTGGCAGTACACGCTGTTGTTGGATGGTGCGACGTACTGCGGTCACTCCCTTGCGCCGGATACATGGTATGCGCAAAGCTCATCAGGCACCAGCGACGGCTGTTGAGAGCATGGTATACCCTGCTTCCCAGCACTGACCACTGCGTCAGGTTCCGGTCTCGTAAATCGAATGCCAAGCATACTGAGACCCCAGGTGTCCCACCAACACGTTCAGTTATCGCGCGTACGCAGCTGTGAAAGAAACCGGAAGTCTTGCCGTTCGGTGGTCCAAGAAAATTTACGTGTGCAGTCGCATTGCTTGACGATGTGTACATCAGCTGTTTCCATTATTCCACTTCCGCAGGAATGGGTTCGACCGTATGGAGCAACCCACCCAGTGCCCCGTCAGGGCTGCCCGAACGAACACGACATGCAAGGACATAGCTCGTATGCCAGCAGCTCCAAATGTTCCCTCGCTTATCCATTGGACCGTTACGCCGTTGGCAACGATGGAGACGTCGATCTGCTGCGGGAAGTCCCCAGAGCAAGTGAGAGGACGCCCCGCTGCGAACTTTTCGTTTTCATAATAAAGGTGCCCTGTCTGCGTACACGTGTGTGTTCGAGGGCTTCGCATAACGGTGGTGTGGCAGTACAGTTTTTCGTGACTCTGGCGGCGATGGTAGACCACACTCCTTCATTCGAAAATTTGCGGTGTTCTAGCCGCATCTTCTAACACACGTGATGAGTACATGCACGCACGAATAGGACAGTGTCAGCAATGCCAATCAGTGATCATCGTTTTTTTTTATTATTGGAGCTTCACAACGACTCCCGCATGCACTCAACCGCGTTGGCACAGGCGTTGAATACAACAGTAGAAACACAAGAGCACTTCTGGGAATATTGAACGGGAAGAAAATCATAGAACAGGAACTCCTGTGCGCGTAGTGCCTTCTAATTAGGACTGTATCGGCGTTGTCGCAATCGCTTCCGCTTCGGTCGTTGCATCGGCTTGTTCCAAATACGCGCCTTTTGTCGAGAGCTCATCTCATTGGCGCATTGTGGTTCAGAATGCACAGACCATGTCTGCGCAATCTCGGTCTCCTGCATTCCGCGTGGAAGTTAGGGCTCAAGCTTCCACATTTCACGCATCCCGCTGTGGTGTGGCGGTTCTAGACGTTGAATTGGTGCGTGCTCACGGTAATTCGCTCCAGTTCCACCTACAGGTTGGATAACCGTTGCTAACTGTTCAGGCATGCTTTTGCATAGGAGTGATGGTGCCCCAACCTGAACGCCTACCACAAGCGCCTCTTTCAACAGAGGCGTTCTCGAACAGTTCGCGAGAGCCCTCCGCGCGCATAGTAGTCCATTTAGTTACGCTGCACGGTTTCTCTACGCTGATGACCGCATCCAACCACAAACGTAACACGCGCAACATGTCGGGCCTTGTTCTCCGTATCGTGACGTCATGTCGCGTGTGCTGGCGTTGAGCCGAAACAGCAACACCGTATCTCGATGAAATGGAGGCTCTCGGCCACGCACGCGTGACGTCACTATCGCACCGATACCGTTCCCCCCTCTCCACTTGCGAGCACCGCCGAGGCGCAATGTGTAGCTCCCGCGAGCGTCGATTATCGTGCCGCTCCTGTGGACTAGTGGGCAGAGTGTCCAGCTCGCACTCTGCAGGCCTAGGTTCGATTCCCAGTAAAGGTCTCGCCGAAGCCACCGCTGGAGCACAGGAGTGTGGAGGCCAAGGGGACATGTTGTGCTTTTAGCACAACATTTCTCCTCGCTGGCTTCCCGGGTACAGTCGACGTACCCGCGCTCCTTTTCGCAATTTTTTTGCGGTCTTTGCACGGCCTTACATTCGGGGAGAAGCTTGCGCGAAGCGGGACTTCCGCCGGCGGAGGGAGTTCCACCCGCGGTTGTAACGCTTGGTGCGCGTATTTTCCGCGCAGTGCGTTGACGGGTGGTTCGTAGCCGCCCTTCAACGCACTGCGCGGATACTTACGCTGCTCGTCAACGAGGCGTTGCAACCACGGGTGAACATGGCCGCCAGTGAAAACGCTTCGTGCAAGCCGCCCCCCTGCTGAATCACATTTAACAGTAACAGAGCAATACTACGCAGAGCATAACAACACTGTTACAGGAGATTGATGTCAGTATAATAAGAATAAATTAACTTAAACAGATTCTAAAATGTTGACATCAATCGCAGACCTAGAAACCGCGATGAATTCCCGTACGATCAGTAATGAACACTCCCTGCAAATGGTCATACGAATGAAACTCAAGCATTGCGCCACCGCGTCAGTGGCGCATTGCTTGGGCGTTTTCATCCGATGATGTAGTTGCGGGCCGGCGCCCACCGGCTTAAAAACGAGTAGATCAGTACACACCTGGCGCTCGGTTTACGTGTACTTATCTCGAAAGGTGGCCCAATAAGGACGTGGGAGTTCCCCTGGGCACACCCTACTCGTCACCACCTTTGCTGTGGTAGGTAAGGAGGCATAGGGACAAGCGCGCTTCCATCCAGGTACTCGGCAGATGGAAGGCACTGTACGCTTGGGCGGCATGGGACCGCCCGACCGAAAATTGGGGTCCACTGCTTTCTTTTTTTTCTTTCATAATGGCTGAGGTCCACCGGATTTGAAAAGTTCTGAACGCGCACGACCGAGCGGCAGAACATTCCGCCTCATAACAAATCTCGTGTGCTACCCTGGCAGCAGCAGCACAACAGCACATTCCACCTGGATCACCGAACTATTTTCAATGAGCATGCGATTAGGTGGTAAGCGTGACGAGAGGTCGTTACAGAGTTAGGTGAAACGATTACAGCAAGAGAGAGAGAGAGATGATGGGCGGAAGGCAGGGAGGTTAACCGGAAGAGAAAATATCCAGTTTGCTACCCTGCACTGGGGAAGGGGTGAAGGGAGACAGAAAGAGATGGAAAAAGAATAAAGAAAGAGAGAGGTCAAATCGCGCACACACACAAGCACGGCATGTGTCACAGACGGTTCACGAGGCCCGTTGCGCGCAAAAACTTGAGCACAGCCTTCGTGGCTTTCTGCTGCGAGACACTGTCTGTCCGGCATTCCAATATGGTTTGCTCGGACAGCGGTCGACCATCAAGGCGTGACAATTCTGTGGCGAGAGTCTGTCGCTGGAGCAGTACCCAGGGCATCGCAGAGGACGTGCACAATTGTTTCCTCGCTGCCGCAGTGAATACAGGCAGCACTGTCTTCCAGTCCAATGCGGCAGCTGAAACTTCTTGTGAATGCCGTGCCTAGCCACAGGCGGCAAAGTACGGTAGTTTCACAGCGGGTAAGCCCACGCGGAACTCGAAGTTGTAGTGATGGGTCCAGGCGGTGCAGACGGGTATGCAGAAGACCAGGAGTGTTCCACAGCGCTATAGTCATATCACGCGCAAGCGAGCGAAGTTTTCTTACTGCATCCGTTCTTGACAGTGGGATGGCTTGCAGCACTCCAATTTCGTGGGCACGTTTCGCAGCATTATCTGCGTGCTCGTTGCCGATTATTCCAGAGTGGCCTGGTAGCCACTGAAACGTGATATCATGGCCTTTGTCGCTTAATTCGTGATAGAGCTGTCGTGTTTGAAGCACTAATTGGTCTTGCGGCCCGCTACGTAAGGCCGATAAAAGGCACTGAAGGGCTTACTTGGAATCTGTAAAGATGGCCCATTTCTGTGGTGGCTCTCCATCGATCACACAAAGTGCGGTGCGTAGTGCCTCAAGCTCCACGGCTGTCGATGTTGTGCCATGAGACGTCCTGAACAGCACATCTACTGCTTTGGCAGGGAAGGTCACAGCTCCTGCAGATCTGCCTGCTGCTGTTGAGCCATCAGTGTAAAGCTGAAGATGATTCCTGTAGTCCTCATGTAGCATTAGTAGAGACAGCTGTTTTAAAGCCGGCGGTGAGAGCTCCGCTTTCGTCCGAATCCCTGGCACTGTCAGCCGTACCTTTGGACGAGCCAAACACCAAGGAGGCGTCGGAAGTCTCTCAGCAGGAGTATAATTCTTTGGGAGGCACTCGCGGAATGCCGATATCCTCTTACAAAAAGAGGCACCGGGCCGGTCTTCTGGAAGCGAGGCGAGGTGGTGAGCAGGAGCACGAGCTAGGTGTCGAATGTGTGTCCTAAGCACCTCCAAAGTGATGTCAGTGGTGGCAGGAAGGTCTTTGGCCATTGCTATAGTATCCGCTGTTGAGGTGCAGCGTGGCAATCCGAGGCAGATCTTGAGTGCCTGGCCCTGAACGCTCTCGAGTGCGCGTAGGTTACCTTTACAGGTGTCAGTCAGCACCGGTAAGCTGTATCTCAGGTACCCGAGAAAGAGCGTCCGGTATAGGTGCAACATGGCGGTCACTGACGTACCCCACGTTTTCCCTCCGAGGAAGTGGAAAACTTGTGAGGTGGCCGTTAGGCGCTTCTTGAGACCGGCCACATGGGGACTCCAGCAGAGGTCCCGATCGATGGTTACTCCCAGGAACCTGTGCGTCCTAGCGTAACAAATTTTTTTCCCCTTGATAGAGATGGCATAGGCTGTCATTGGCTTTCGCGTGAAAGCGACCAGCGCCGATTTTTCAGGCGAAATTTCAAGGCCTTGTTCATTAAGGTATGCCGCTATCGAAGTCGCGGCTTTTTGGAGCCTCGCGCGTATCTGAGGACGTGTTACGCCTGACGTCCAAACACAGATGTCGTCAGCATAAATCGATATCTGTACACAACCTGGTATGCGTTCCACGAGACCAACCAGAACCAAATTGAATAACGTGGGGCTCAAGACGCCCCCTTGAGGAACTCCACGGTGTGTGCAGTGCTGAGAGGTTGGCCCATCGTCGGTTTGCACAAAGAAGGATCTCATGTGTAGGTAGGCACGAATCCAGCGGTACGCTCGGTCACCAAGACCGACGGACTCAAGGGCGTCGAGTATGGCCCTCGTGAGAAACGTTGTCGTAAGCTCCTTTGATATCCAAAAATAGTGCCGCGGTTAATCGCCTGCTCAATTTCTGGTGTTGGACGTACGTTACGAGGTCAACAACGTTGTCGATAGAGCAACGAACGCGTCGAAAACCGGCCATGGCACTTGATAAACCTCGTAGCGCTCTAGGAACCACTCCAGTCGGGCGAGGATCATGCGCTCCATCAGCTTCCCCTACACAGCTAGCTAGCGCTATTGGGCGGTATGACGAGAGCTCTAGAGGCGATTTCCAGGTTTTAGGAGCGGAACCAATCGGCTCGTTTTCCATTC